>SJVG01000122.1:0-61317 GCA_034774675.1 Scedosporium minutisporum
CGGGGGCCGGGGAGATGTGCGTGGCTGGTGGGGGACAGTAAAACAAAAACACAAGAGGAAGTGTATCGTCCCGTAAATGAAGAGAGGCAAAGAAGAAAAGGAATGTGGAGAAATGCAAAGCACGGAAGACGCGGTCGCGCGAGAAGAAGAAAAAAAAAAAAAAAAAAAAAAAAAAAAAAAAAAAGGAGTTCTGTTCTCGGTGATGAAGTTGGTCGTCGAAGTTCGCTTCTCATTCGCGAAATGGTGTGCAGGTTGCAGCAGCAGAAACACAGCAGGTATGTCACAGACCACAAAGAGGCGTAACGGTCCTTTTCAGCCCCGTGGGATCGGATCAAAGAGGACGGGGGTTGGGCAGGCGAGCAGACAGGCAGACAGGCGGATAATGTGTATTAAAAGGGCGCAAGATGTCGAAGTTGCTCAACCTGCGAAGGGGGGAGGAGAGAAGAAAAGAAACGAGGACTAACTACAAGTACAGGAGGAAAGTCTTCTAGTGTAGAACCATGATGGGCTGATATGGAATCGAGAGATTACAGGATACTCATTAGAGGAAGGCAGGGAGTATCGGAGTATTAGAGAATGAACAGGATGGGGGCGGGTTATCCCACCACCAGGTTTAATGGGCCTTCAATGCTCTTTTTTTACCACACCCCAAAGACACCGAACCCGGTATCTGGGCACGAGTTCTGTTTCTTGGTGGCTGATGACTTTGGCCGTAGAAGGGAACTAAGTGGGAGGTAGTGTACTACTTCCCGTGCAAGCTTCGCCTCTCTTACAGAGTCTGCGTATTTACAGGGGGGAAAGCAGGACCTAGATGGGGGCATTCGCCACAGATTATGAGCGTGAGGGATGTGAGGGAGACAGGGCAAGGGAATGATAGATATAGAGTGTGGAGCAGGTGAATGATAAGCACATACGTAGTAATAATGGATGAGGCTCCATGGTACATTATTTTGCCTTTTATTTTTGGGGGAGGCGGAGCGAAAGAAACGGACTGGATGGACTCGATGGAGGCAAGGGTGCTCCACAACTTGGAGAAGGGGAGCAATTTGAATCTGTAAATGGAAAAGGTACGAGTAAATGGGGTAGAACAGGGATCAATTGAGCAATCATGGGGCCAATCATGGGGTAGATTGGTAGATTGGTAGATTGGTTGGAGATGGAGGGAGGGGAGGGACGCTTATCTCTCTCTCCCTCTGATCGAGAGAGTTTGATATCAGGACAAGTCCGAAGAGTATCTGACCGCACGTAGTTGGAATGCAGAAAAAGAACGAAAAAACAAAATGATGAACCGAATCCAGGGGAAAATGAGCTATGCAATGCTCGAATTGACGATACAATCGATGAATAGTGATCAGGCATTTTGTTTTATCAAACATTGCGATATTTTCGAGAACTCGAGAATCCAACTTGGATGGGATCCACGGATTATCTCAACCCTGAGCGGGAGAAGCAATGAGGAGAACCTTCAGCTGGACGGGACCCGGGTACTTCGGTACGTACTAACTTCATTCCTCTGTTCCATGTTCCTTCTTCAAAACTGCTCGGCATTGGCCCAGCGATAAACTAGGTGACACAACAAAGAGATAAGCACTCTCAGACTGATGGAGCGCGCCGATCACTTACTCACTCGCAATTGCTGATTATTTATTTTCCTTTCATTCCCAACTTTCCGGTGTGGCTTAAAACGGTGCTCTCGTCCTCGTCCTCGTCCTTGTCCTTGTCGATAGGCGGTCGCAAGGAGTAAACAGCTCGCCTCCCCCCCGCCGAGGTATTAACGCCGGGTATTAATCTGCAGCAGAGCGGAGAGTTCGCCAAGAAGAGGTGATGGAACTCAAACAGAGAAGATTGAAGAGATAAGCCAGTTCGGTGGCGTAAAGGGGTTAAAGTAGGAAATAGGTTGGAGTATATCAGCACTCCAGAGATAGAAGATCAGTTCGCCAAGGCCGGGCGATAACAGCGTGCCACTGCAACCTGGTACATCCACCACAAGCCAGGGTCTGGGGTGTCTTTGTACCTTATCTTTTACTCAAGCCCAGACGAGGCATGGATCGACTCATTACAGGTACCTCACCTGGTAGTGTACTTCGTACCACCCCCACACGAGAAACCAAACCCCGGCTCCCGCTTCGTATGGCGTGGGGGCTCCAACCCACCTTCCCGTCGATCAATTAATGCGACATCTTCAACCATCAAATTCTCCGGGCTTACACATCTTAGACCTACTTTGACTTATGCTTGTCCGTCCTTCCCACGACAAGTCTTCGTCAAGTTTCGCAGGCCCTTGAATTTATTTGCCTTGGAAATCGTGGCGCAACGTAGAGCCTTTCAGGAAACCGAAACCGAAAAAAGAGGGAGGAGGGAGAAGGGAAAAAAAGAACGCCAGACGCCACAAATCCGTGCTATATCGGCGTTTTCCATTTCTTCCTGAGAGCTTTGATCAGCTCAAGGCGTTGCCACTGGCAGTATAGTGTAGCAGCGTATATCGCGCCGCAATTGATGCTCCATAGAAGCACCATTAAAGCTCTATCAAATGTAATACCCGTCTCCTTTGACAGCGGAGTGTGCCGATGTGAGCAGTAGAGTTCTCGCCTCCTCGAGTTGCCGCCGTCTTTTTGCGGGCGTTCGTTCGCTTTTACACCGAGATCCAGGAAGATCCACTTTCAACTTGGGTGAATTCGTGGTTCTTCGCCTCTAGCTGAAGTAACAGACGTAGAGCCATCGCTAGATACCATCAAGAGTTTCTCTCCATCACCTAACTCACACAACCGTTGAAAAAAAAAAATGAAAAAAAAAAGAGACCGGAATCTGCCGACATACGTTGATTGAACTTGTCCATCCTCTCCGTCATCCTTGAAAGCTTCACGAGTAGTACACTTTAGCTTTGAAATCTTCAACGCCGCTCTGCTTTCACGGCAATATATTCTTCTTGATGCTATACTACTGTAACACATCCAACCTATCCAGCAAGCTACCCAGCACCCTCGGGTTCACTCTGGCACTCCCGTCTATCCAACCTCCCAATTTTGGTCCCCTTTCTCGCCTCCCAGTCTAGTTATTAGACTTTAGCTTGAATATATATAAGTGTACATGCAATAAGTCTATAAACGAAAGACATTAAGAGAAAATAAACGGCCAACACGGCACTTGTCCGAAGGCTTCACGCTTCTTCGGACTGGATATAGAAAGAAAATGAAAAAAAAAAAAGCGAGGGAAATTAGGGACGGGATATCTCTTGGAATGTAAAAGGAGAATGGAAGAAAAAAATAAGAAGAAACAGATCCAACTCCATGTAATCAGCCGCTCTTCGGCTGAAATGCAAATTCTCATGAACCGGTATAAAGCACGAAACGGCGAGGCGATGCGAGGGCCCACACCTCACCGGAAAAAAGGCGCCTTCTCTTCCTTAGGCAACGGTTCCGCTCCCCGCAAGCGTCTTGAACCGATCCTCAAACTGCCTCACCTTCTCCTCATCCAACTGCTTCTGCAACCTCTTCGCCTGCCTGACCGCCGCATCCCTCTCCTCCTGAAGCCCCATGACCTCGATCTGCGCCTCGCTCATCTTAGCAATGACGTCCTGCATCTCGCGATCCGACTCCGCCACCGCCGTCTCCAGCTCCGCCACCCGGTCGCGGAGCCTCGACACCTCGGCGTCGTCCTCGAGCGTCTTGGCCGGCGGCAAGCGTGGGGACCTCGGGAACAGCGGCGAGGGGAGGGGGGAAAGCCGCGCCATCGAGGGTCGGAGAGGGCTCGGGGACCTGAGCGGGCTGGCGAGGGGGGAGCTGGTGACGCGGCGGAGCTGCGTGTTGTGCGCTTCCTTGATGGATGCGATCTCGGCTTCGTGCCGGGCCACGCGCTCTTCCGACGCGGTCTGCGCGGCGACGAGCTGCTCCTCTAGTGTCTTGAGGCGGTTCTGGAGGCGCGTGATGCGCTCCGTGTTGGACTTTCGGTCGGCCTCGCCGCGGGAGACGGCCTCTGAGAGTCGTTGCCGGAGGTCCGAGTTGGCGTTCAGCTGAGCCTGCACCTGCGCTGCGAGCTGCTCTACGCGCTGGGCCGAAGAGTGGAGCTCATCCGAAAGCGCACGCTCGTGGTCGAGGTGCTTGGCCTCGTTGGCGGCGAACGAATCCACCTGGTCCTTGTAAGACGAAGCCTCATCGCGGGCGGCGTCCCGCTCGGAGAGCGCCGACGAGAGGGACATTTCTAGGCGCTGAAGCGCCAACTGCGTCTTCTCGTCAGACACGCTGATGCTGCCTGAAGCCTCCAACTTCTTGATGCGTTCGAGAGACTCGGTATAGCTCGATTGGAGCTCCTTGTAAGCACGCTCAAGCGTCTCCGAAGTCACCAAGCCCGCGGCATCGCTGAGGTTGCTGGATCCGCTCGATCGGTAGCCCTCGACGGGCGGGATAAGGATGTCGTTCGCGGCCAGGAGAGATCGGAGAGAGGCGATCTCCTCGTCAGCGCGGTCGAGGTCGAACTTGAGGCTGATCAAGCCCTTCTCTATCCTCCACTTCTGGTCGATGGCGTCTTCGGCCCGGCGACGTAGCACTGAGACCTCGACCCGGAGGTTGGCGATATCCCTCTCGTAGCCGGCCTTTTGCGGCGAGCCCTGCAGTAAGCGCTCACGTTCGGTCTCGAGAAACCGGATCTTCCTCTCGTTCTCCCGATTCTGGTGCTCTTGGCGCTCGAGAAGACTCTTGAGCGCATTGTGCAGCGCATCCCTTTGCGCCTCAACATCCTTTAGTCGCTCCGAGAGCGCCTCCTTGGACTCGAGCTTCTTGACCGTGTTGGATCTTGCGAGCGTGGCGGGAGGGTGTTGTAGCTTGAAAGGCTTCGATTGCGCAATCGAATTGGACCGTGTCAGGGTCATCGACACACGAGTGGCGCGCGCATCGGCTTCCTCCTTGGACTTCTTCAACTTCTCATTTTCTATGCGGAGCGCCTCAAGATCCTGCTGCATTCTCGTCGTCTCATAAGTCATGTTGGTCTGGTCGGCCGCTTCTGCCTCAAGCCCCTCGACTCGCGAACGAAGCTGCGGGACAACTTCGTCACGGAGGTTATCTCGCTCGTTCGTCGCCGTTCGAAGCTCGCCCTTGAGCGCGGATAGTAGATCTTCCAAATTGGTCTTCATCCCGCGCTCTTCGGTGAGTTTTCTCCGTAGGTCCTCGCAGCTGGCCTCGAGATCCTTCAACCGCCCCGTCGCGTCGAGGCTGTTCATGCGCGCAGCATCGATCTGCGACGCCTTGTCGGACAGTTCCCTGATCTGGGCGTCGAGCTCGCGCCGCTTATCTCGCTCATCTTGAAGCTTCGTCGTTAGCTCAAGGCGTAGCTGCGCCTTGTCCTGTTCTGACTTCCGCTGAATCCTCTCCACCTCTTCTCGGGCCTGATCAAATTCGCTAAACTTAGCGGAACTAATGCCTGAGTCGGAGTAGTAGTCGCTAGTGCGCTTTCCCGGCGCTTGGGGGTTATTAATTTCTGATTGAAGACGGTCAACTAGGTCTTCGAGATCCATCTCACGCCGAATTGACGAAGCCAATTCGGCGCTGATGGCCTTCAACTCATCCTCCATCTCTTCGATTTCAGCCGTCGAGGATGGAGTAGTAATACAGGGGGGTGTCTGCAGTGTAGATTCACAGTATTCAATGGCGGATTGTGATGAACGTCGTATCTCTGGGGCATCAGATAACGACTTTTCCGTAATGGTAGGATCCGTACGTGCCGAAGGGAGAGAGGTATCATCGGTTATGATGGTGGTCGGCCTGGGAGATGTAGGTGATGGAAGGGGTGAATATTCGCTGTTGGACGGCGAATTGGTGTTCCAAGAGAAAAAGGTTCCAAGCTTGGCAAAGGCCGGCGAGAGCGGAGACTTGGGGCCTGCTATTGTATCGACGGGTGCCGATCTATCGGACTGGTGTTGGTCGACTTTGGTGATTGAGATTTCTTGTATTTGCGTAGTTGTGCTGGCAGTCGTGGTGGTGGTAGTTGTCCGTTGAAGGTCGGAGTCGAGGTATTCGGGATTTAAGGTCGGTGAAGATGGTTGTTGCTCAACCAGTACGGGGTATGACATATCATTAGTAGCATTAAGATTATTATAAATCGAGTCGTACAAGGAGTCGTCGGAGTCGTCTTCCACTTCGATTTCGTCTTCTTCGGCGATCCTGCTGGGATGTGGGTCCTGCGAGCGAGTCTGAAGTGGTTCTATGGTTAGGTCTGCATGCCCGCGTTGCAGGAGGAGCTGTGGTCCCGTTTGAGGACCTGTAGCAGGCTCTTGATCGAGCTGGGCAAAGTGGGCAGATGGAGGAGCCGGGAAGTCGGGTGGAGATCTGCTGGGTGCGTTTCCGTTAGCGGTCGTGATCTCCGACAGATCATGTAGGCGGCAAAAAAAAAAAAAAAAAAAAAAAAGGAAAGAGAAACCAAGAAACAGGCTCCAGTTGTAGCTGTCCCGTTCCTTTACTGTTTCCGTCGCATTGTTTCCTGCTGAGGCAACCGTCGTTTGGGAAAGGGAGGCGTCAAGGTGCGTGTGAGTGGGGGGACATAAGCGAAGAAGGGGAAGAACGAAGAAACAATAACAAACTATCACATACACTTCGCTGAATGCGTATTCGGAAGACGAGTAGACAGATGTATCGCGCGAGTGAGAAGGCCGGTACGCCGGTGCGTCGTGGGGCGCACTTGTTTCCTGTGAGGCAGCGGAGACGATGTTGGTGGTGCCAGGGGCGGAGCCAGAGAAGCGCACAGCGATGGCCGAAGCGGAGGATGACAGCGGTTTCCGCTTTATGACCTGATTAGGATTATAATCTGAGGATAATGTGTTGGATCTCGTGGTCCTCTGAGTTGCGATACCAGCGCTGAAGTTGTTGGGATACGAGCCTGAGCCGATGCGTGGATCGGACGGGAAGGACGGTGAGGGAGCGATAGACGGGTCGGCAGTCGCCTGGGAGGATCCGGGAATGTCGTAGTAGGCAGCGAAGTCTCCGGCGGCCGAGTAGGAGGTGATGGTCGTAGTGGTGGTGGTAGTGGTTGTGGTGGCAGTGGTAGTAGGAGCGGTAACAGCGGTGTCAGAGTGTGGCGAGACTAGACGCTGGGACACTTCAGATGAAGCAAAAGGAGTGTCAGAGGCCTGTCGGTGATGGGAGGAGGCTTGAGCAGAAACGGAGGCAGACCCGGACTCTGACCGGAGGTCCAGGTCGAAGTAGCCTCGATCATTATAAGTAGCCATGATGATGGTGTGGTTCGCTTATCATGTCCTGATGACCACCACACACGAGAAACGCCGAGCTGTCATTCGCAAAGAGCAGCAATGCCCATTTCCCTTTTCTCGCCATACGTCGTACTTGGTAGATGAGGGAGAAAAGGGAGATTAGGAATAGATTCGGTAGGGTCTTTTTGGCAATGGTAACTCGGACGTTCGAATACGATGAGTGGCTGGATAGGGGATCATACCGTTGCAATGCTCATTTTCATTTTGGGTGAAATGGACGGCGGCTCGAGCCATTTGGGAAAAGACCTTGACCAGTCAAGTGCTCGATGCCCCCGGGACGCCCCCCCTTACGCACAAGGACATGGTTCGCCCTGTCCCTTGCGTTAGCGTAATGATTTCGATTGGTCGAGGTGGGCTCGAGATGGGAAGGTCTTTGGCGAGAAAGCAGGGGGCCATCCTTGGAAGTGTGGAGACTTGGAGGGTTGGACGTTGTGGTGAGGGAGACCCTGACGTCGTATTCACTATTGTGGAGGAAGCATGCACTAAGACTGGACTGAGGCAAGATGTTCGTATATACATACTACTACGTACACTGCGAAGTATGAAGTAATTGGGGTGCAGTGTTGTACGTCGTCGTGTCTACATTAGTTCTGCAGCATCACTGAGTCAATCTCGCTGGGGAAATACCCAAGATTGCATCAATGCAAGTAAAATGCAAGGTGCAGTTGACGCCTTCGGACGGCCGAGAGCAGAAGCGGCACGAGCACAGCGTGGAGATGGATCAATGATCAAAGAATCAATCAATTGATGCATGACGAGCCCTATGTAAAATGAGACAGGACGGAAGAAGCAACTGGGCGCTAAGTTGAGCAGCATCAAATGATTAGGACGAAGAGTATTGGTTCATACTTCAACAACGGAGCGCACTACGAAGTGCACTATGAAGCCGAGCTCTGCGTAGCGCCAGGAATTGATTTGATGTTTAACGTTGTCGTCCAGTTGGTCAAATGGAGCACTTCGTAATTAGTGTATCAGCAACGCGTGATATTGAGTACACGAAGGTACACCAGTCTTCCCACATTCTCAGAGACCTCCAATGTCGCTCTCTCGTACTTGGCAGCGCCATGATGGCACGAGGTCGTATTCAAGCCTCAATGTCTAGGCCGAATCAATCCTCGGTTTAGTGCGGTCTGGTTTAGCGCTGGCTATGGCGCATGTCGTGCTGGAGTGAATTAGTTTACTTCATCCGCTCTACGAAGTAAACTACTTAATATTGATGGGGACACTCGCCTCCTGCATTATCGTCTCCCGTTCCATTGGATTTGATCTCTGCAAGGACCAAGCGCTCGATCTGGACAGACGTCCGAGTCCATCCAGCGAATCATTGCCGCAGAAGACCTTGACCTGTCACTTCAATCCCACAGGACGGACCAGGGTCAGCCAGGGGTTATTACACGATAGACCAGGGGGGAGACGAAGGTGCCGGGGATGGGCGTGCCACTCAGGAGTCGGGTTAGACTCACCGTCATCCAACACACACTCTAATTTCACCGGAGAAATAAAGAGAGCACTGAAGTGGAGAGTATCGCCAACATGCCGCCGCATGCACTCTATTTTGTGAAGGCCAGAGAAACGAGGCACGTAATCACAGTTTATACATACATCAAATCTCGCTCTCGCCAACCTTCAATTCACGAGTCCGGCCGGTCGAACTGTTTCACAAGCTCTTCTGTCTTTCTATCAGGAAAACAATAGAAGACTCTTCTCCAAACCAGGCACCACGTGCGTGGGAGGGGCGGGAGCCAGGCGAGGCATCTCACTGAAACCTGAGGTGATATGCCGTGTCAATCCCCCTTTTGAAACAAAAGAACAAAGCGAGACCCAGGGAAATAAGAATAAGAAGAAACCACCCAGCCGCCCTTTCCAAAAACCTCCAAGCGTCGAGAGAGAAAGCCCGGCGATGTGCCCTATAGCTGAGACATTTACCAATGTAAATCCAGGTGCCGACGGCTTGAAGCGAGGAGGATCTCCCTGATTGGCACACGCATCGGCCTGATGGTGTTGCCAGATTCTGTAACCGGGCATACAGGTCCTAGAAAAAGAAAAGGAAAGGGGGAGGCGAGTTGACGATGAAGAGAGAGAAAGGGAAAGAAAAAAAAAAAAAAAGAAAAAAAAAAAAGAGTGAGAGGTTAGGATCGTGAACAGCCAATTGTCTCCTCGTCTTGGATACACGATGTAAGATGACCTCTACGTCTGGTCGGTGTAGGTCATGGTCCAGTCTCGACCTCATAACCTTATGTTGCCTTTTAGTGATCCTACTCTGTTGTACTTCGTAAATCAGGCATCTTTGTCCTTGAAGTCGGCCGGCCTATTCTCGGAAGTCATCAGTCATTAACTGCACAGCAAAGGGATGCAAGTGCCATGGGTGACAAGAAGTACCAATGAGTATGTCGAACATGGAGGAAAGAACCAACCACCCCGGACTTGCCAATGCACTTGAAAAAGCACAATATACGAAGATACAGTGAGTTTTCGATCCTCTTGTTGTACTTCTTAAATTGATATCTTTTTACGAAGTATGCTGTGGCTGATATGGCTTGGATGTCAGAGGATTGCCTCACGCCTCCCCCGAAAATAATGACAATGACCCGCTTCAAGCGTCTGTAGCCCTCCACCGAAGGGGGGATTTCAAAGGCTCCGGCTTGTGGTGCCTTCTAAAAAGAACTTCCCAACTCCGACGACGAGCGGCGCGACGGCGGGAAGCTAATGTATAGTACCGTACAAGAAGAAGGTTCTGCCAAAATACTCCCAACAGTGTAGTGATTCACAGGCAGGAAGCCACCATCTGCCAAACCTCCAGGTTTACGGCAATGTTCTTTCCTTCTGGGAGGGAAACTTCCCCAACCCAAACCAACCTCAAAGTTTGATTCCGGCAACGCTTTTCCCTTTTAGGAACAGCTTTTTCAAGAACAACACCGTTTTCTTGTCCCCCACCATTTTTGACAACCGGTAGCCTACAAAACAAAACGCACATCACTCAACATCCACAAGCCACCATGGATAACCAACAACCCAACTTCAACATGATCGCCAATAACATCGCCTCAATCGGGATGGAAATGGCAAAATGTGAGAATATCCCGGCCGTCCAAGACGGCAGAAATATTGTAACGGCGATCGAGAACGTCCAGAAGACTGTGGAGAACGTCCAGAAGACTGTGGGGGACCTCCAGAAAACTGTGGGGGACGTCCAGAAGACTGTGGACGAAGGGTTTACCAGGCTCAATGGACGGATGGGGGCTCTTGAAGACAAGGTGGGAGCGCTCGACAACAGGGTCAATCAAATTGACCTTAGAATCCGGTCGAAGTAAGTTTTTCCTGTCCTTGGGTTCGTAGGGGTTCCATCTAATGAAATTGCGATGTTTAAAGCCAGGCCAACCAAACGGCCGCACTCGAGAACGGCATAAATGTTGGCCGGTTTGGGAGTAGCATCGTTCCCCTTCGAGACCCGCAAAACCGGGTTATCCCCAATTTTCCCTCCATCATCTCCCAGCTCGAGAATATAACGGGTGAGTATATAGTATACGTTTTCTGTTTCATTGTGTTAGTTTCTCACAGTTTCTTTTAGGAGTCGAAGCCTCGAGAATTTTAGAGGCGCTGGAGCTAGACCCCTCTGGTTCAATCGAGGAGAAGCGTGTCCGACTGCGACGCAAGGCCGGAATTTCCGGCATATTTTGACGGTGCTTCTCTTCTCCCCCTCGATACTACCAAGAGATCGACAAACCGTGAGGACAACTACAATAGTACAGACACAGCAGACATATATCATTTCATGAATGGTCCGAGTCACATCCTCTCCAAAGAGCTAACAGAAAAAAATAAATAAATAAAAAAAGGGGCGGAGGGGTATCTTTAGTCGAAAGCAAAAGAAGCGAATGTACAAGAGGGTCTCTTGCCAAAGTACTCTGATCACGGTATGTGTGTACGGACATGAGAGAAAGGGCCGAAGGAAAAGAAAAGAAAGAAGGGGGAAAAGGTCTAAAACAGTGGAAGCGAAGGACAAACAGAAGCTCTATCCTATATGTACTTCCACCTGATCCTCATCTCCGATATCCGCCTCCTGCAACGAGATATCCTCACCAAGCTTCTCTCCGTCAAAATAGATAGACATCTTTACTCCCAGTGGTATGTGTCTCTTAGCTCTGAACTTCTCTATCAAAACCGACACCGTCGAAGAAGCCGTCGCCGAGACCTTGACCGACTCCCCTTGTTTCGGCCTCATCGTCACTTTGAACTTCTCTTCCGGCTCCGGCTCAGCCGCTACCGGAACCACCTCGTCAAGCTCGCCCAGAAGCCTCAGTCGCTCTCGTTCCTTTTCCCGCTGGTGTTGTTCGAATAGATCTTCGGTCCAGGCTTCCAGAATCACCCTCTTCCTATCCTCGCTAAAGCCATCGCGACCGCCACTCTTGGAATAGAGAAGATTGTTGCCGAGTATGGAGATGCCGAGTCCCTGAAGAGTCGTGGTATTGTACAGTCGATTCTCGCGCCACGTAAAGAAGACGCCGTTGGCAACGACGTCAACCTTGTGCATCTGCATGATGGCACACCACGTCTCTCGCACCTGCTTCAGAGGATCATTCGCAAAGTGCTTAAACACGCAGGGGCCCGCGGCATGGGTGTATGGGATGTCGGAAACGACTTCGACGGTGAAGTTCTTCTTCGCTGAAAACTGCTCTTGCTCTTGTTCTTTTTCTAGCTGGCGCTTACGCTCCTGCGCCGCCTGCACGTATTTCTGCAGCTCGGGGTCCTCCTCCTCTTCTCTAAAGGAAGACCTTGTGGGATCCTCTATGATCGCGATGTCCTCCTCCTCCTCCTCCTCCTCCTTCTCTTTCCCTTTGGCGGGGGCCACAGGTGAGTCGAGTATGACAGAATCATCGTCGTCATCAATGATGTTTGTGGGTTGTGGTGTGATTCGCGAAAGGTCCGGAGTGGGACTACTGAATGTAGGAACAGGCTGGGTGCTCGACGCGCTAATGATTCCGCTGTCTAATCCGGAATTTGATGAAAAATCGGTGGTCGCCTGCGATATCCCGCTCTGATTGCGCTGGAACAGTCGGGTGCCAGGAGTCGGCGATTCTCTTTTTGGGCACGAGAGTTAGTGAATAATAAAGCAATCCAAAAAGCACTAGCAATTCTCTTTCCACTCGTACCTAATAGCCTTCTCATAGAGGCCTTCAGTGTGGTTGTCCAGGGTCCGGGACGTCCTCCGCTTCTTTTGCGACGACCCGGGAGTTCGCACATCAGGATTCTGGCCAGCCTCGGGTGTGTTGTCCTCTGTTCCCGACCGACGCCGTCGCCGCGCATCCCTTTCGGCCTTCTCTTTCTGCGCGCGTCGCCCGGCTTCCGCCGCGACCATGGGCAAAATCTCCTTGGACCGCTTGAAAAGCGCAAGGTCGTCCTCATCTTTGCTGGGCTTGTCCGTTGAGGCGGGGGGGGGCTTCTTTCGGAGAGCTGTGGGCTTGAAGGGGAGCCGTTTTTTGTTTGAAGTAGAATCGCTCATGGTTGGTAGGCTGTATCGTATCTCCTTTTCGCGTAGAGGAATTTCGGCGACAGAGAGTTCGAAGGCGGCGCGCACAAGGCTGCGGAGCTACGTCCTTGATGATCTTGAGAGTTGAGGTTTACAAGAAGTAGTGCTCAGTCAATGCATGGTTGAAGAGTAGAATTTGGTTTGTAGTAATTGTGGCTCGAGGTGCTGGGAGATGGCGCTATGTTTTGGGTTATATCTGCCCCCAATCGCGTGGGCGCCGGTGGCATTTTTCTTTGTTGTGTTGTCATTCATGCCTTCTTGCGATGTCGAAGTTAGCAGAGTACTTTGGTTGCTAGGCATGTCCCATGTCACCAACTCACGAAAGTAAGGCGGGAGATGATGGTCGTGGAGCAGAGAGCTGTTGGCAGCTGTCAATGTTGTGGGGGCGGAATATTTGACACTGTGGAGAGCCTCAATTTGAGGCTTGGGAGTGGGAACAGTGTGAGAACATCCACAGTGTCAAATCGGATGCTAATTGCAAGGCTCACAAACATCGAACCTCTCAACTGCTTCTCTCACTCTCAGTCAAACTACATCACACTCTTGACAGCGACCCCAGCGCGAGGACAATCATTTATTCCAGTCCATTCCAACCCGAGACCGAGATAACACACAAATGGAGAACGGAGGCATCTCTCAAGGTGAGGGGAAGGACCCCTCCAGCTTCCTGAGCGACATCATCGGTAACCCCGTAACCGTCAAGCTCAACTCCGGCGTTGTGTACAAGGGTAGGTCGAATGTGTGAATCGAGTCAGAGGCGTCGTTGTATCTTTATCATTGCCATATGAGATTTCTTGCCTCTGGGGGTATATTGTGTGCTAGAGTATTGCGGCTGCTAACCTCTTAAACAGGAGAGCTCCAGTCCGTTGATGGGTACATGAACATTGCCCTCGAAAAGACTGTGGAGTACGTCAACGGCGTCAAGAGGAGAACCTATGGCGACGCTTTTGTGAGAGGGAACAATGGTGAGAATTGAAACTCATATCCCAGAAAGAAACGATGGACGCTAACAATGAATACAGTCATGTACATTTCGGCAGACTCGTGAAAACTGAGGGCTTTAATCTGAATATTTAGAAGCGGGAGTTGAGGCCAGAATCAAGGAATGAATGTTCTACGGAATAGGGGATTGCTAGAGAAAGAACTCGAAATCCCAGATCGCCCGGTCTGTGAGAGAAGTGACCAATCTATGACTAACGAATGATAATGAGATGAAATATATCTTCATTCAAAAAAGCTATCAATCACATTTGCCATCTATGTACAGAAATATAGTCAGGTAGCTTAGATGTCACTGGTCTACTCTCTTCGCCCAAGCAATAACAGTCGCCCCGTGCAAGGGAACCTGGCCCTGCTCGTTCCTCTCCACCTCAGGAGACTCCAGGATATCCCAAAACGTCTTTGTGAACTTCTCGGCGTCCTCCCCTTCAAGGATAGACACCTGGCTCAGCGTCCGAAGCCTCAACAACAGCGCTTCATCGGTCAACCAGACGGTCCAGGGAAATATGTTTTCGCCAATGGGCGTAACGAATAGCTCGTGGATCTTTCCGTTGTCGCCGGTCTTGTCCAGAAAGACGTCCTTCCAGCGTTCTTCTCGGAATCGCGGCTGGCCGTCGAGCTTGAGGGAGAAGATGAGCTCGTTAAGCTTCTGCTCCCAAAGTGTAGATGCCTTCCAGGAGGCAGGCTTATTGTCTGTGTTTCGAATGAGCCATGGAACCATCACCGATTTTTCTGAATCCGCAAATTTCACTAACAGTCTTCAATGTTCCAAACAACACCGAGATATGCGCCCGGCTTTATCACCCGTCTAAGTTCCGTCAATGCCTCGATATTTGCGAACCTGTGTCGAAAGAAACCTAGTGAGTGTCCGTAGGCGCCAGGAGGTGATTGTGAAGGACAACCGCGGGCAGATAATTTACCAATGGAATGCCTATATATCTCATGAAAGAAAAGTAAGCAACGAATCTCCCGGACCGTATCATCCAACTTAGAACAATATTCTTGTTCTTCGAACGGCCCAAACATTGAACCCACCTGAGCAACGATACACGCATCTCCCCACCCATCGCCAACCGGCGCCGCAGTCGCCGACCCCTCCAAAACCTCCACGCCATCCAACTTCTTCGCCGCTAACTGATCCCTCATACTCGCTAACGGCTCAACCGCCTTGATCTCAAAACCTTCAACCCTCGCCGCCAGCGGCACCGTAAACTTACCCGTGCCCGCGGCGACCTCGACGATCTTGGCGCCCCGCTTCCCCTCGATGCCGAGCTCGCTCAGGAGCGCCTCGACGGCGTCGGGAGGGTACGAAGGCCGGTGGGCATCGTATAGGGCGCCGTTGTGGAAGCCGTGGACGGCGGCTTGGTTGATGGTGGGAGGGGGCATTGCGCGGGGCGGAGGTGAGGAGGACGGGTGCGTCTGGTTATGTGATTGAGGTGTTATTGAAAGGTTTCGCTGGAAGGGGATTCTACGTATACATGTAGTTGGAAAGGGGAGGCGAGCAGATCGAAGTAGGGATAGGATAGAAGTGGGTGAAGTGGATGACGCCATCAATGATGCACCCTAAGAGGGGGTGTCTGGTCTCTCGATGGTGGCCACAGTGGGTGGTGTAGACCGGCCATGCGGGGAGGAGAGAGATGACTTGTAAGTTGGCCTAAACAGGGTAACAGAATCGTGAATGTAGATTTTTTTATTCTATTTATGAAGGGTCCTTCTCTTCGAGTTGGAACTCAATTCTTGAGTCATCGGGGCAACAGAGATACAATTGTAAACTCCAACTTAACGGCAGCAGACTTAGAGCAGTTATCAAACAATTGAAGTACTTCACAGCTTCAATGGCTGACTCATTCCGGGATCGGATCCAAACCTCAGCGTAGCTTCAAAAAAAAGCATTGTAGGTAGAAACTAGAGCTTGAGTCGTTCCATTGCATCAATTGATTCATTGAAGCCCGGAGAGGGCGACAATCGAGTGCTCAAGCTTGCCATTCTGATTCACCAAGCTGCAGACCCCGAATCCAAATCCGCGAATTAGCTGAGGCCAATTTCCTCGTTCCTCGTCCCGCGTTCCCGTGTCGCCCAACACATTCAGCCAGCTGGAGCCCAAGATTGTACCTTTTTCTCACATCAATTGATTGACTCATTATCCAACCTCGAAATAGCAAAATACCAGACCCATAATACCCATCAATCGATCCCTCCAGACACCCTCTCCATTTCCTCTCCCAATTGTCCTCTCTTTCCCCCCTCAAAACCCTCACCAAACACCGCCGCGACCATGACCTCCCAATCTGCCCCTCCCCCGCCATCAACATCGACAGCAGTCGACCTACCCCGCGTCGACATCAAGCCCCTCCTCCAACAGCTCTGGCCCGGCGGCCACCCGGACATCAACCCCTCGCGCATCGCCGACGCCATTTCGCACTTCTTCACGAACCAGGTCAGCGAGGCACAGGCCGCCTCTCTCCTGATATGTCTGCATTTCACAACCCTCGATCTCCAGGGCGACGTGCTCGCCGAGTGCGCCCGCGTCATGAGGGTCGCGGCGGCCAAGATTGATGTGCCGGCGCTGCAGGAGCTCATCGCGTTGAAGAATAGGGCTGAGGGGAGCTACAAGGGTGGACTGGTATGTTTTTTTTTTTTTTCGCTCTTTCTCAACCCTCTTTGGTAATATATTATACACACACGAAAAAAGAAGAAGGGGAAAAAATCTCTGGTCTACCATTATCAAACAGCGATGGACCCCCAAATAGCTAACTCACTCTCTCCTCTTGTGCAGTGCGACATCGTCGGCACCGGAGGCGACTCCCACAATACCTTCAACATCTCCACCACAGCCTCCATCATCGCCTCCTCCCTCCTCCTCGTCTCCAAGCACGGCAACCGCGCCAGCACCTCCAAATCCGGATCCGCCGACCTCATCAACAATATGCAACCCCGCGCCCCCGTCATCGAGGCCGTCACCCCGTCCACCCTGCACGCCGTCTACTCCGCCACCAACTACTCCTTCCTCTTCGCCCCCGTCTTCCACACGGGCATGCGCTACGTCGCCCCCGTCCGGAAACAGCTCCCCTGGCGCACCATCTTCAATAACATCGGACCTTTGGCCAACCCCGTCGAGGACGTCCTCGAGGCCCGCGTCATCGGTGTCGCTAGGAAGGAGCTCGGCCCCGCCTTCGCTGAAGCTCTGAAGATTGCTGGTGCGACGAAAGCCCTCATCGTTTGCGGCGCCGAGGAGCTTGATGAGGTTTCTTGCGCCGGGAAGACGTTTTGCTGGTTGGTTCGCGGGACGAAGCCCGAGGATATCACCATCGAGCACTTCACCGTCGAACCCGCCGACTTTGGCCTCCCCGCCCACGCCCTCGATACCGTCTCCTCCGGAAAGGAACCTAGCGAGAACGCCGAGATTTTGAGACAGATTCTCCATAACGAGTTGCCCGATGACCACCCGCTCCTACACTTCGTCCTCCTGAATACCGCCGCGCTTTTCGTCATCTCGGGTATCTGCGAGGCTGACTCGAGCTCCATGGGCCCCGGTGATGACGGCGCCGTGGTGACGGAGAGGGGCCCCGGTGGACAGCGCTGGAAGGAGGGCGTCAGGAGAGCGAGGTGGGCGCTTAAGAGTGGTGAGGCGTGGAAGCAGTGGGAGAAGTTTGTCGAGGTTACGAACAACCTTGCGGGGGCGAAATGAAGAAGAGAAAAAAAAAAAAAACCTCAGGAGGTTTTGCTTGATATGGCTTTTCGGGCTTTTTTTTCTTCTTCTTTCTTGTTTTTATCTTCTAAGAGGGATCGGGTTTCGCAAAAAGGATTATCTCGTCTCGAGCTTTCTGCTGGTTTTTTTTTTCATCTTTTTTCCTGTATTGAATTTGTTTTGATTGATTTCAGTTGGGTTGATAGAGGAACTGCATCTAAAAAGCTGAAGTACAAAGAAGCCTAGCCCTCTTCCCCCCGTATTCCAGGACTTGGCAAAAACAAGTTAACCCATTCCCAACACTCGGGAGATGGGATTTCCCTTTCCCCCAAAACGCCTTGCTTGTGCGTGTAATGTAGGTATAGACAAAGGAGCGTATAGTTTATAGAGAGTTAAACGAACCGGTTCAAACAAGTACGCTGCAGAAAGGACAGGTCCCCGAATGAATGTTCCATGATTACCCCGAATCCGTTAACTCCTCGCATGAACAAAACGAGAAAAGATGCTTGTATCCTAGTCTCCACGCATTATAAAAGACACAAACTTTAGAATATGTTTGAAAGTTGATGAGATATACGACTGGATAAGAGGCAGATTAGAAGAACGCAGGCATGTCGGGAGGACCCGACAGCCGGGATGAAAGTTCGCTTGTCTCGCTTAAGGGGGATATTATTGGCGACCCAAACGTCTCTTTCATCGTATCACGTCCGTACTCCACCTCGACATACGTGGGCCATCCTCTTTCATCACGGGGAGTGTTCGGATCACGCACTCGCCCGTGCATGGCTGCGAAGTCGGGTGAGTAGAACAACGGCGGGGATATATTTGAGATGGAGCCAGGGGTAGGGGCGTAGAAGAGTGGTGGCGGCGGCGGTTTTGAGGGTGCCTTTGGCGGAGATTCCGCCAGCATCTTGGCTTTGACGGGGCTGGCAAAGTTTGCGCGGCAGAGCGCAGAAGCCTCGTCCATGTCAGGAGTGCCTGGCGTCTGAGGTTGTGGTGGCGAGGCCGCAGATACAGAGCTTGTGGAGGAACCCGGTTCTATTTGAGCAGGCACATGGCGCTGGGCTGGATGTACGAGCTCGGTAGGCCGAGCCGTCGCTGGAGGGGTGGGTTGCCTTCGCAGTTTGTGCAAGTCATCATCCTCCCCTAATTTATTCGGAGACGGCGACCTCGATGATGACTGCTTTAGGAGAGGTGTGCCGGTCTGATCGAGAAAGGATACTTTTAGTTCCCATTTTCCCTGCGTCATAGGGAGGCGGTTGTCGAAGGATTGGGACCGGAGATGGCGGCCGGTAGCAGGGGAACCGCCTGGCTTAAGGTGCCCAAGTTCGGACGCCTGGTTCTCGTTATTAACGGAATTAGATCGATTTCGGTTCGATCGTGGCACGGGGAGGTATTGCTGAGACTGAATCTGCCTAAGAGCACGGGACCGGGACGGCTCCGGGGAGAGATCCGCCAGTAATCCTGGTCCTCTGAATTGAACTAGGTCTTCTGTCTCCGACTTTGAGGATACTGGGCTGACGGTTTCTCTAATAACTCTACGAGGAGGTGACCGCTGACGCTGTAGTTGAGACTCCCTCTGGATAGGCCGCGGACTTTGGCTGGGGAGAAATACGCGATCAGATAGCTTCGGCGACGATACGGGTATCTTTTCATCAGAGATAGGGAGAGTAGTTTCGGCAACAATAGTAGCCTCATCCTCTAGCGCAGGGACGACTTTTTCGGCTCGAGGTAGTGGAGGCGCCTTGGCTATGTATTCAATGGGAGTAGGCATGATGGAAAAGACGGAGAGAGGCCGGCTGGATGGTCGGTCTTGGTCGGCCGCGGCTGCCGAGGCGATGGAGGTTGATGAAGTCTTGGGGGTGACGGCCCTGCTAGGAATAGGTTTCCTTCGGGGCAGAGGTGACACGGAGCGTATTCGTTCGGCAGATGACGACGATGTGTGTAGGTCCCCGTTAGATGCAGGCCGCCATTGCCGATCCCACGAGAGGGCCCTATGTCTCTGTTCCGATGACGGAACTGTGATTTGTATTATATCTGGGGAGAGTAATCCATTCTTCTGTAAAGATGTTGAGTTTACCCTGGCCGTCGGGGGTGGAGGAGAGATAAGAACTGGAGATATCGCCGGTGACGCGGAGTGAGACCGGATGTGCGATCTAAAAGTGGGAATTGGTGGAAGAGGACCTGTAGGCGGGGGGCTAGATAACCTTAAGGAGTGGACCGATAAGGCGGAGGAAGGAATTGGTTGGAGAGATCGTTGTCTTGGTTGTAAGGGTTCCAGCGAAATGGCGCGGGCCCTCCTAGGAGGCGTGAGTTCAATGCCTCTCATCTCCACGGCCTTTGCTTGTCTTAATGAGATTGGGTGGATTCGAGCTTGAGAGGATGCAGCTTGGACAGGGGCAGTGGGTAGGGCCTTTCGGGGAGGCGATGGGGAAATTCTTCTGTTAGGCATCTCTTCGTGACTAGCATATCTCCTAGCGTTTTGCCTCCTTTCCCAGAGCGCAACGCTAGCACGGTGAGGTTCATTTCTGACTTCCTTATCGTGTGTTTTCTCGGATGTTCTCTCAGGCATCTTCCCATGCTCCTTATCCGCTTCCCCGTCAACATCGGGCTCGGCAAGTAGAGGAGTGCGTGTAAGTGAGTTCGATCTCCGAGGGCGAATGATGGTCTCGACGTGGGGCCTCGACCTCTTCACCTCAACCATGGCAGGGGGTCCGTTTAAGAACGGGCTGTTCTCTCCGACCTCTTGCCCCTGTTCCCGGCCGAGGCCAGCCTCCCATATTTTAACCTCTCTCTCATGATCCGTTTCCTTGGACTTTTCTGATTTCGACCGACCATCCCGGCTACTATCGCGGTCCTCTAAATCGTTGCCGGCCTCCGACTCGTTCCGGCTCGACAGGCGACTGTACAATGTTTTCCTCAAAATTAACCTGCGCTGATCCTCTTCCTCCTCAATCCGTTCTGCTACGCTGAGTTTCCGCCGCCTCAAGAACTCCTTTCTCGTTAGGTACGGATCTTTCTTGCAGGCTTCGAGATATTGCTTATACCATAACCGGCCAACGGTGAAATAGATGGTGAGGGCAATGGCGGAGACGGAGACAACAACAGCGGCAATGATGATTCCGGTTCTCAAGGTGGTGGACTCGGCTCGGCGATGTAATATCGGGGCCATGACTGTTTGTGTTTTCTTCGTGAACTCTTCGATGACGGCAAGCGAGTGAGATAATCCACAGGACCCAGTAGCGAGTGTATTTATTCTTCTTGAGAGAGTCGAGACCGCGACTAATTCAACGGCATTCGCGGTAGGGCCCCCGAAGAATAAGTAGTATTATGGCGAGTAATCGCTGCAGGGAGCGAGGAGTGTGATTAACCACATCAAATGCAAGGATGGACGGAGGCAAGACCATTCGCAAAAAATAGAGATACAACGAGCAACGTAGGGGAAGTGATTAAAAGACGAAATAAAAAGAATAAAAACAAATCAAATTATAAACGCTACACGGACCAAGGAAATGGGGAAAGGATCTAAGAAGGTGGTAAAGTTGAGCTGGATGGGACGAGTTCGTACATATATTGGGGTTGTGTTGGCAACGTCGCAAGCACTTATGAAGTAGTCGACTGACGCAGCCCTTGGCGGGGAGAGTAATGGGACGGCAAGCTCCACGAGATAAAAGGCACCATATTGATCCATTGATCAATCGTTTCCGGCGGGTTGCATGCTCCCTACCAATGGTCGGCGATACGTACCTGTAAGGCGGTCTCCTCAAGAAGAGGATGGTCGGTGTGCTTCTCCCAGATAAAACTCCCTGCGTGCGTAGTGCGTACGAAGCCTGCTGGTGTGTTGCAGTCTTGGTCCGATTAACGTACCCGTGCTATTATGGGCCGCATGAGGGGTGGCAGGGAATAACGGGAAGGATCAAAATCAATATGGATGATCCGAACGCTTCACTACCCGAATGCTACCCTTGGTCTCCGCCCAGAACAGCGTTGAGGCTTAGTGCGGATGAGTATTCTCATGGTACCCGATGGTATCGAAAAGGCAGGATTCTCAAGCTCTCGGCCATTTAACCTTGGGTCTTTTGTTTGGGGGCGGATGGATGATTCCCCCCCTTCCCACCGCCAGCACTTCTTCAACTGCCAGAGAACAGGTTTCTCGGTGATCAGCCTTCGTGCAGATTGAAGATCCCTCTGCCTGGCTGGCCACCTATCCCTGGTAAAAGCGACCACCTGCTCCACCCAGTAGGGCGACCTAATGGCTAACCCTGTCGCTTGAGGAAGTTCAGAGAACATCTGGAGACTGGAAGTGGGGGTGGAACGAGTGAGCATGAGTCGGTCATTTCCATTCGTGGTAAATCAATATGAATCAAGCCCTGTAAGACAATATTCAACGACCAACACCAACGAGAGTAGAGGCGAGCCGGGTCGATGGGCTGTTAGTGACGCTGGATTAGAGAACAGAGCTTCAAATGCACCCGTATGCAATCTTCAAATCATTCTTGCTTGCATAGTAAGGAAGAAACGCCAGACGCATCAATCCATTAAGTCCATAATTACTACCGTTACTACAGCGGGAAGCACACTACTTCGTACCTTCCCCAAGCAATAGGACATTAGCCGGTGACATGTGAGCGTACTTTGTACTTTGTAGTTTGTACTAGATCGAGTACGGCAGGCAGAACTCAGGAGACAAAAATCCCAGAGAAGGAGAGACCAGATTCACCAGAGCGACTGGGACGATGTTACCTATCAATTGATTATCCTTTACGCGATGTCGTAATGCCACTTCGCAGGTGAGCGCCACTGAGCAGCCAATTTTAGTGTTGCGCGGCTCCCGGCCCTATCACGACTCAACATTCGCCCCTCCTTTATTGTTAGCCATCTGCAAGAGGGCTGTAGGAAGACGAGGTGAGTCGCGAGCAGGTACTCGAGAGTTGGCAGTCTCTAGTTCGGCTGACTGGTGCAGAGAAACGAAGATACAGTAAGTATACACCAATGCTTCGTACTTGGAATTGCTCTGCCACGATTTCCTCGCCTTCTGCCACCCAGACCCATGTGGGATACCTGGATTCCTCGCAGGTACAGCCCAGCAGTTGGTCGGTTTCTCCACTCTCCGCAGTCCCATCCCCGTGGCATGACCTGCGTTTCTTCATACGAGACCGGGGCTCCAATGATACCTTCCAGCCATTTTAATTGATCCTGCCTCGAACAGACACTTCAGCGCCTGTAAGTGTTCTGCAGAACGTGGAAAATCACTGAGAATCGACTCGTTGGGACGGGGGCTGTGTAACGCTCCAACTTATCCAAGAACTTCCAACGTTTCTTTCACCCCGGGCAGATCATCACACAATAATAATTAATATTACTGTTTCCGAAGGGGGGGATTCAATCTGCTCATACTTTGTGGACGGCTGAAGAAGATTTCAAATCCCGTCTTTCGACCCCGGTCGAGGTAGTACATTGAATCCTTCGGCTACCCTCCCTCGAGGCTCCCGGCACATCATGGACCAACTGAGCATCGAAGGATTCCATATCCACATCATTGATGGGTCAAGCTGACCCAACTACCAATTGAGTGCAGATTGTTAACCTTCTTTAACTCATCCCGGAGAAGGTAACCTGCGAAATTGCCGAGATCTACGAAGTAGGAAAGTTTTCAATAAAATCCGATCTCACTTTGGCGATATTATGGCCTGGCCCGCTTAATTTGCAGCCATAATCCGCCAGTTTGCGATCGCGTTTCGCTAAAACACACGAAGAGACGAGCGAATAGGTTGATTTCACGGCTATAGTACAACTGCGAAATAGAGTGTCCATAGGGCTCGCTTCTTGTTTCGTTCTAAGAATGGCGACGGCGCAGCACAGGATCAATCATTGGCAACTGCATGCTGCACATCGCGTCAGCAACTATCAAACGATCTGGTCAGCCCAGTCAGGTGTGGTGTCATATCAATCTATCTTGGCTTTCGGTCGAGGCGATGACCCTGTAAAACCCCCGGAAAATCGGGCAATGTCTGTTAAATAGGGCAGACCATTTTTGCAGCGCTGGGACGTTCGACTCAATAGTCTAGATGAGTACTGCCACGCCCAGATTCTCTGCTCAGGCAAAGCCTTTCCAGCCATTGTGGGTTTCTGGTACCATATTTCCGCTACCCTTGCCTACAAACTTGGGTCGATGCTCTATCTACGTACGTAGTGAGCATGGCTCTTTCACCACTAGGCTGCGACGATGTTGTCTGAAAACTCTTTTGCTCCTAGGCAATGCAGGCTCCTCTGCCCATGCCTGTTTTTGTATGCTCCAGGATAATAGTGTCGAAAACGGAAGATGAGCGATTCAACCATGAATGCGAACGGATTTCCTCTCCATCAATAGTCCGTCCGCCGGGCGCTTATCTCGGGGTGGTCATAGGTTGTCATCGGCACGGAAACGGGTGTGCGTGTCCAGACGTACTATCTAGGCACGCCATCCACCAGGCTCGGTTGCTGTTTGAGCTCTCCCGGATGCTATAGTAATATGGGTCTTTAAGTTCCGGAAGCTCTGTAGGGCAATACGCAGAATAACCCCCATCTCCCGAGCAAGGATGAAGAAGACTGGCAATCCATAACCAACAAGATTCAAATGGGTATTCAGCTAATACTCATATAATCAATCGATAGGTGTTTTGCGTTTGCTCCAGTTCGCTTTGCTCGTGTTTCCAAATATAAGTTTGCCTGTATTGGAAGGCAAAAGCAAAGTTCAATGTTGTATCCTGTCGTGGGACAGATGCCGCCCAAGAAGCCCACGAGACACGACCATCACCCAAACGCCCCTTACTCCCTTGCATCGAAACCTCACCATAAGAGAATTCCTGGAATGTGATCAAACAACTGCGAATTGCAGATGCTAGCCAGGAACAACCACCGACAAGCTGCAGTTCTCACGACTCAACGCCTACCCCCACCCACCATCTTCGTTCGTTCCCGGAATAGAAACACCCACAGAGTGCGTGAGCCAAGACTCCGTTGGGTCGTACTTGCAGAGCGATCATGTCACTGCGAAGTACTTCGTATCTTTGTTTCTGGCGATGCATTGATGCTGCAGTCTCCAGCTCCATAGCCACAACCACGGGTCGGAACATCGAACATTCCCCCAATCACAGCCTGGGCGGCGTGTACGACGTCTAATCCTGGCTTAGCTCCGAAATGGATAAAGAATGTCAAAAAGCGACGCTTTACACTGTTTTGCCCCGCACCGTCGGCGTTAATTCCTTCCATACTTTATACGTCTCGGTTGCGTGGCGTAGATCTGCCAGTGTGCCTGCCCTCTTTGCCTGATCTCTGATAAGATTATTATACAATCTTTCTCTCCGTTTCTAGACATATGGGTGTCTTACTTCCTATTCTTGTCCTATGGCTGGGTAGGATTGGTGCGGCGCTTATCATGACACGCTTCTCTCGTTCCCGTTTGTGGTGTAGTATCCGATTTATGTATTCTGCAAGAGATACAGAAAGATTGTCAGACCCAACTTATCCGGGACGAACTAACTGAACCAACTTGGTTCTGGGTGGTAGTCTACAAGCCGCCGTCCTAGTTCCGCTCTTCCTGGGTGAGGATTTCAAGACCGCGTCCGTACATCCACTCTTGCATTAGGGCTCCTAAACCCATGGCTCGTATTTCGGGAATAACACGTCTTTGAGCAAGAGCAGACACCAACACGAACTGGTCTCCTCCGTATTAACGTCCAACAGGCCGGGGAACCCAGCGTAGGATCCCCTCTCAGACAGAGAGCTAGGGGCCAACCACTGCCAAGCGTTTTCTCTAACCTCCCCCATACCTCTCGATGCGCATCATCAGTTTGAAGTTTCATCCACCCCCACAATCCCTATTACTATTCTACGGTGGTCTGCTCAGAAACTACCCGTCTCTTCCCCGTATAGTATGTAGGTTCATCCTCGAAACGCCCCGAGTTAACGCGAAGCTGACACTTGGTGGCTGAGCCACGAGCCACCCCCATCCCGATACCCTCTTATATCAAGGCATTTCTTTTTCTTCAGATCCCGAGACCAGGATGGGAATATGCAGGGCCGTGGCTGAAACAACGCCACCAAGTGGATATCTTACTGGTGAGGCGTACTGTCCTGCACGGAGATTGGTCTTGTTGCCAATATCCTCTTGCCAGTCTCTGGTTAGCCCTAGTTACTTGTCGTTTCTCCCCGTGATTGGGAAATCCACAAAGAATCTAAGCTTCCGTTGCCTGTTCTAGTCTCTATAGACGTTACTTCTCGATTCAACCTTCTTGATTCATCCTAAACTCTTGCATTCACTGCGCCTGTTATATGCCCTCAGTATGTTATAAAACCACAGCCGGAAGATAAGCTTGCAAGAACAACCCGGCTATCGGCTGGATGAAGGTGTATGACTCCATCTGCGCCTCAAATATTCAGTCATATATAGATCTAGATATATACCCATATTCGAACAAGGAGGACTGGTAATCTGCAAGATCACACAGCCTCCCACTGAAGCGAAGCCGGAAGACCCGGCTCCCGGTATCCGATCTCTGCTCCATCCATTCTCGAGCCCTGGCGTACCCTCCTTGTCCAAGCCTCACATTCGCTTCCCCATCCTGCCGATGCACCGCCGCGCAGAACATCCAAACAAGGCTGAAACGTCAAATTGAAGATAAAAAAGATATGGTATTGGCGTAATTGGTTCTGGCTCAGCCAAGCTAAGCACAAACTTGACGCCTCCTTCTCGGCCCGATCCGTTGCATTCATATAGCCTCAATGTCTAAGCCATATCTAAAACACCTCGTGAACCTTTAAGATAGGTGTTATCGCCTGCAGGCAATCGTTGTAATAACACCCGTATCGAGAGGTATACTTCACTTTGTTCTGATGACCGATGTTAGCTCCGGTACAGCGTTTTTCTTGGCCGTGCTCATTCCTTCATTCCAGACTCGAAAAGCCACCTTCGGAGCTATGAGGCTTTCTAAGGAGGGGGACGGTCCTTGGAGAAATGATGGAAGTGTGCACTATGCCGACTATCCCCTAGTGCTCCATAGTATACCTAACGCATCGAGGTCACGAATTCACCCAAAGCATCAAGACCGTGAGAAAAGACAAGTAAAATAGTATACGAGGTTTGTCCTGTTATACATGGTACACGACCGGCTACTCCCCAATCCTTCCCATATCGGTCTCGTTCTCCCCCTTCCAAAACCATCCGTGCAAACGAAACCAGGCCGGCGCGGGAAGGGGAAAACCCCAAGGTCGGGGGTCACGCACCGTTCTTCCAACAATATCGAAAACCACCGTCTAATAGGTAGGCCCTTCTCACGCCTTGCGCTCCGTTTGCGCCCTTCTAGGATCCGATATGTCCGTCGACCAACCCGATGCTAGGCATGGAGCTGGGCAGTAGACAAGCTCTTAGCGGCGTACGGCCCTTTAATCCAGCTCGCTCGTAACATTGGTAAACTCGCCCTTCTCCAACTTCGTCTTCCAGAAGATAGGGTTCGTATCATTGAAGCCATGCTTCACCCATCCAGCCTCCTTGACATGGTACAAGTTGATAAAACCACCGGAGTAAGCATCCCTATGCGTCGCCGCAAGGATACTCCTGCTGCCGAGCTCCAAAGCCTCCTCATCCGTCAAATCATATCGATACTCAGCGTCCAGCACACCATAAGCGAACGTCTGTCCGCTCCCGACGCAGAAAAGGTTCCCCTTCAACCTCGTCCCGTCGCTATCAACATAGTACAGCGCGGGGCCCTCCTCCTTGGTGACGCCAGCACACATGGTTCCCATGCTCAGACCCATACCCTTGTACGAGTAGACGAGGTTCGCGAGGATCTTGGACGCCGCCGCGACGGAGATGCGGCGCTTGTGTCGGAGCTCGTGGAGGCGGCACTGCATGCCGAGCCAGGCGAGCCAGTACTGGCAGTCGGCGGCACCGCCGGCCATGGTGCCGAGAAGGACCGAGTTGATCTCGATGACCTTCTTGACCGTCTGCGAGGCGATCCAGTTGCCGGCCGTGGCACGGGAGTCTGTGGCTACGATGATGCCGCCCTGGAAGCGGAAGGCGAGCGTGGTGGTGCCGTGGGCGATCTTGATGGGGCATTGCGGGTTCGATCGGTCGTCGGTCGCTGAGCGGAGCCAGGCTGAGGGCTGTTTGATGAGGCGAGTTTAGCATTCTGAGACGTCATTTCATCTGCAGATGAAGAAAATACCAACGACCAACTCGAATACAAGCTAAATCGACAGAGATACAGTAAAGAAGAAGAACTTTGGGAGTATATACTTACGTGAGTAACGGGAGGCATGGCAAACTTGAGGGACAAGGCAGGGTTCTCAGCGCCCATGATGTCCATTTCCTCTTCCTCGCCGAACTGCTCCTGCATCATAGCCGCAGGACGGCGATACTTGGCTACCAGTGCGTCCATCTCGTATAAAATTTAATTGACGACAAGGATACTGGTCGTCGGAGGTTCGAAAGGTTATGAGAGCTGGAAGGTCAGGCGGGTGATGATTGATGGCGCTCTCTCGGAAGGTAGGGCGACGCCGGCGAATTATTATCGGAAAACGAAGAATTCAACAATTCAGTAGGATCCAGATGAATTCAAATTGTTTTAATACAGAGTCTCGATGTCGGGAATCAAGAGAACGAAAGGTGATGGAATGACCGACAAAAGGGTTGTGTGGTTGCTGAGCGGAACTTGGGGTAGGAAGAGTCAAGAGCTCAGGCAGCTTCTGAGCGCGTCACCTCGACAGCTGTGCTCCTTCCTGTTCCTGCTCACAGCAAGGCTACCATGTACTTCGTACTCATACATATGCACTCTGTATAATCTGTGGCGTCTGTGGCTAATGAGTATGGCTTGTAGAAACACGTGATCTAGATCTCATGAATACTCTCACTCTTGAACTGTGGTGGAAATGTAAGACGTCGTCACTCACGCCAAGGATCCTGTGTTTTTGAAATGGAAAATAGTAAATGGATATCATGGAATTTATTCCTCTCATAATCGTGTCTAGAAGTAGCTTTCTGCTATCTCCATTCTTTCACGCTGCTTCCCATCAGATATAGACGAGACTTGAGATCAATTTCGCCGACCCTTCCAGGCGAGAGCCAGATCACGAAATCACTCAGACCCATCCCCAAACATGGAATCTCAAATTTTCATCTTATTAAATAATTTTGCTCCCAGTAAAACACGGCAGAAAAAGACCCTAAACGCAAGAAAACAAAACAAAGAGTGTTGCGGCTAAAATAGAAAGCACAAAAACGAAGAAAAGAGAGACAGAAAAAGGAAATCCCAGTGTAGTCATAACATGCATCATTTCCCTATAAGTCCCGCCAAATTTTCACCGTGGACGAGCCTGTTCTTCTTCGAGAAGCCCCCCCGTTCTATACCACTAACCCCACCGATGTATTAAATTACTCCGCGATGGGAGTTGTTTCCCTGCTGCGTGACTCCCGCTTGCTGAGGAAACCCCTCTTGAGGCCTGAAGACCTTGGGCTATCCGTCGGCGCCAGAGAGTCGGAAGTTGGGACGAAGGAGCTCTTGATGACGACCGTGCCCTCGTTTATCTTGACCTGTTTCTCCTGACCGCTACCGCTGTCGTCGATGAAGAACATCGTCTCGCCCAGGTCATCATCACTTCGTAGTTTGTGGTGCTCCTTCGCCTGGATCTGGAAGACGGCGTCAGGTTGGCAGACGAACTTGAATGTCTCGTCGAACTTGAAGACGCCGTCCGACGCGTCGCGGTGCTTGGTCTTGCCCACCGTCTTCTGTTTGGGCGACGTCTGGAAAATCGCCACGTAGAGGTCATCCGAGGTGGGGAAACCGCTCGCCGAAACGACGTTGAAGGTAGCAGTCCCCGACGCCACACCCGGAGGAAGCATGCTGTTTATCGACGCTTGGCCGATGCTTTTAGTGCGAGAGTGGCCCAAGCTGCTGTGCGCCGTGCTGGGCCTCGCAGCACCATCGACGTCTGAGAGAGAAAGTCCGGTTGCGCGCTTCATCCCGAGACCGGGTAGACCGCCACCACCGCCATTAGTAGTGATTGTGGGCACTGGCACCTCAGGGATGCTTGGTGTCGACGATCCCGAGTCATCATCCTTCTTACCCCTAAAGCCGCGCTTGATGAACGAGGCTCCCTTGCCCACGCCGTGGCCAACGGCTCCAACCGCCTTGACGGGCACACCCGCGACACCGGTGACAACGCGACCGGGTGCTGAGGCGAAAGTTCCGGCAAAAGTCGAAGTACCTTGACGCTGCCGAGTGACATACGAGGGCCGGAAGACCATTCGTAGTTTCACCGAACCAGATTTGGCGTCCAGCAACACCCTAGTCTCCATTGGCCTAAAAGGCTCTAGTTCCGCAAGGTTGATGTCAGCCTCGCCAAGGGGATCCGGCTGGCTGGCGAGATCCCAGTCCCAGACAGAGATGCGGAATTTGGCGGCCGTTCGAGACGGTACCGGTACTTCGAAGTACTCATTCCATACCGGATTCAACGTCTTCTTGATTGTCTTTGTCTTATAAACCTCATGCCCGTTGAGATCGAACTTGCAGTAGGGATCGCTCTTGCCATTCGAGTCGGCAGCCTCAAGATCTTGGGCCTCGATCACATCGACGCGGAGGGTGCCCATGTTGTTGATGCTCTCGCTGGGATCGAGCTGCATTTTGATGGGGATGTACTTGAGGCTAATCTTGATAGTGCTGAGGCCGCCATCTTCGCCCTTGAGCTTGAGTGTCGTGGGGTTATTCTGGAACAACAGGTTAGTAAAGCGATTGCCTACTAAGTGGAAGTTATATCACAACAACTTACCAAGCACTGCTTCAAGGTATCTAGGGTGTTACCGCCCAATCGAGCAACGACATCATCCTCGCCGCCCTCACGACGCTTTTCACCCCCCTTGCCTTCCGTCACTCTGAGCGTCAGGCGAGAGAAATCAAGCTCACGAATGACGCAGTCGCCGACCTCCTCAAATTTATGCGTCCTAGACCTGGCGACCGATGACACGTAGGATGGGAAGGCCATATCGTCAACGAATACTTCAACGCGGCAGTTGCTCCTCTGGAACTCCGCATCCATTAGGCGGAAGATGAGGAGGCCGGTTTCGTGCTTCAGGAGCTCCTCCGGTGTCATGCGAATCTTAGGGGGCTCTGGTCGCTCTTTCCTAGGGTGGCCATTCGCAGTCGGAGTAACTGGTGTTCTGGGAGTTCTGGGGGTGGTTGGCTCGTCATCGAGTGCAGGAGCCTCGAGACTAGGTCGACTCTTGGCCGTCGAGATGGACCTGAGATCGGATGAGGGCCTCGGGCTCGGAGTCTTGCTGACAGTTCCGTCGGCAGCTCCGTCGGGAGTTCCGTCAGCAGCCGCCTCACGAGCGGCTGCCTCCTCTTCCTCGTCTTCGGGATCGGCGATGTTGAGGCAGGGGTGGAAGGATACGGTGTAAGTCAGACGACCCTTCTCGATACCCTTGCCATGGAGACGGAGACCATCCTTGTGCACTTCCTTTTCATCGTGAACGAGGTATTCGCCGTTCTCGTCCTGGTGAATATACTTGCTCGTCTGGACTTCGACCAAACCAAGGCTGCGATCCTTACCCATCTTCTCGGCATCCATGACATCGAGGGTAAGTCTCTCGCGAGACGAGTGGACAGGGACGTACAGGACCTCGTCCCACTCGGGGTTGAGATCGTTCTGGAAGGTGACAGTTCGGGCCTTTTCGATTCCAGACTGCAGGACGCGGACATAGGGATCCGACTTGCCCATAGCCTCAAAGTTACGGAGATCGTTGGCGCGGACAAAGTGGAACCTCATGACACCGATAGGCGTGACGTAACCTCCAGTGCCAGCCATGACACCAGAGATAACAACGGGCTTCCATTGAGCCTTCATCTTCACACGACCGGTCTTAGCATTAGAAAGCATGAACCACTCCTTGCCCTCTCCGGTGCATTCGAGAAGATCGGTGAGCTTAATCTGGTATTTTCCGAGTGTTTGGTCGCCGGCCAAATCCCTGTCGTCCTTGATGGTGACGCCAAGTTTGGCATGTCTCCTGTCTGTGATGAGCATTTCCTTGTAACCATTGTCCCAAATGGGATTGTTTGTGCGCTTCAACTTCTTGGTAGCATGGACATCATGGCCGTTGAGGTGCAAAATGGCGTACGGGTTGAGTTGACCGACAAGACTCTTGCTGCCATCGAGCTCCTTGGCCTGCTCGACGGTGAAGCGCAGAATACCCTGATTAGATTCTGGGGGCGGCTCCTCGGTACCATCTTCGTTCTTCTGACCGATAAGGACGGGGAAGAATCTAATATCGCAGGACAAGACACCACGAGCCTTGCCGTCGGACGTAATCTCGAGTCGCTCATTCTCATACTCAGTAATCTCCTCGAGATTTTCAAGAGGGAACGAGGCAACACCGAGCTCTTTGTGCTTTCTGATTTCATTAAAGTCGAAGACTTGCATACACAAAGTATCGTTGAAGGTGGTGACAATGATGTAGTGGGTCTCGTTCCATCGTGGATTGGCAGTGTCTTTGATGACCTTCGTCCTTGCGAGCTCTTGTCTCTTGTTCAAGGTAAGGACGGTATAAGGATCGACGGTGCCAGCGAAGTTGTCCGTGTTCTTGAGACCCTGTGCGCCATGGATGGTGATGGCGAGTACGCCGATGGCCTGATCGACAGGAGTACCCGACAGCATCTTGGCGACCTCGATGGGGAAGACATGCGGGGCATACATCATCGGGGCGAGGTTTCCGTGAATCTGCTCGAGGATGAAGCTTTCCAAACCGGGAATAATGTTGATGTCAAAACCAAACATTTCACCGCCAAGAGGCTTACAGACATAGTCGATCGTAGGTCGCTCGAGGAAGCACATCTCAACCTTTTCGATATGGGGGAATGGAATCTGGAACTTGATTTTGAGTCGCATGAGGCCCGAGAAAGCCATGTCTTCAACAATGACGTCGAGACCCTTGCTAATCATCGCTTTGCCAATTCGGATCTCGAGAACGACCTTGGGGTTAATCTTGTTCTTGATCTGGCGGGAGGTCATGTCGGCGGTGTCATTGGGGGTGAAGCTGAACTTCCAGTCCATGATGACGACATCGTCCTCAGCCTTGGGATAAGTCTTGACATGCTCCATCCGCGGTGGCTTGGAACCGAGAGTGAACGTCTTGAGCTTCAAGCTATCGAGGAAAGCAGGGGTGGCAGTGCTGAGAACCTGGTCGACAGAGTTGATGATGGTCTGCGCGAGGACGGGCTGGTAGATGGGCCAGAACTTGACCAGGAACGAATTGATCCATTCCAGGGACTCGGTATCCGTGTCGAGCTTCTTGAGCGCCATCTCGCGAGTGATGTCGTCACGGAAGTTTCGTCGCACGCGCCGAAGGGAGGTTCTGTAGTAAGTAGCGCAGAAGGCCATGATGATGAAGACCCACCCAAGGCCACCCCCTAGCACCGCGACAAGCCACGAAAACAGACAAGCGAAGACGATGACGGCGGCATTGTGGTACCAGTCTAAAAATCCGTCAAAAGTTAGAATATCCCTCTTGGCCATGTACAGGATACGATGCTGTGTACGGTAGACCACTACTAACCTCCGTAGAGATGATTAGGGAGGCTGTCCTCCAACCATGTAGAATGATCTAAGAGGCTCTCGCCTTCTTGAACACCCTCCGCTGGCCAACCGAATTGTGGCGCCCAACCGGTCTTGGAGAAGGGGACCTCGCCAGATTCCGGATCTTCACCATCCCTGACGGGCCTGCCTTCCTTATCCTTGGGTACATCCAAAACTCCGGCAGTTGTGGCTTCGGGAAGATCAGCGACAGGCGCGCCGCTCTCGTCAGCATCTGTAATGACGGAGAAGCCATGGGGTCGTTGGAGGTCTTTCGGGATAGCCTGAAAGCGCATAGAAGAAAGCGAATAGTTAGCCTAGTGGTCGCGGAATACCATCTTCGAAGGATCCAAAATAAGATGAAGAAAAAAACCTACAGCTCGTGCTTTGGCTCGCTTCTCCTCAAGGGTGGCGTTAGGGTCGAATGTAAACGCAGGCACACCAGCATTCCTGGCTTCCTCTACCATTCGTTCCTGGGCTCTGTTGGCGTTCGCGAGGGCGGCTTCTTCCTGGGCCTTCGCATTCTCAACGGCGGCCGCTTGCCCGACGTCCACGGGATCCTGTTCAGTCCCCATAATGGCGATGAGCTCGGCGCCAACCGCGACACCTGGTATAGTTGTCTTCGCTCGATCGAAGCTGGAGGTTAAACCGTTCGCCGGAAAGATAGACTAGCCCTTCTCGTCGGTCTTGTCGTCACTGCATCAAAGTGCGTATCCTTCTCTGTCGAAGGATCAGATGCTTAGCGCAACCCCCAATTGAATCTGCTGGGAGCTGAGGCAATATGACAGGAATGGCGCGAACAAGGGGAATCGGTTCGCGGCCTCGCAGAAACTTGTCGCAGGAAATTGGGGGAGTAAGGTTTCGTTGGGGACTTGAAGGGAAAAAAAGAAGAATGGAAACGAGAGGGAATTGGGGTGAGCGAGCTCGAGGAGGCTGAGATGGCCCTATAGTCAAGGCAGCTGGGTCAGTGAAATTAGGACAAGGGTATGTTAAGGACGACCCGGCAAGCCAAGCTCCATCAGTGACGTGATCCTTCTCTCAGCTTTGGCTAGTAGCTAATTAGCTGGCCATAGCCTCCTTCTAGTTCTTGCAGAGGTAACAAGGATAAGAAACAGAATGCACTTGTAGAGAAGAGGAAGGAAAAGAAGAACAAAGAAAGAGAAAGCGGAGACAGAGATAGAGACAGGATAACAGCAGCGGCACCAAGGAAGAAGGTCACTGAAAGCAGATGCACGTCAATTCCAAGATCTTGACCCAATTTGGCTCAAGCTGGGTTGAGGCACGACGTAATGCCAGCTGTGCTGGTAATGATTGATACAAGGAACATTAAAGAACTGTGCCTGCCTAGCTTAGCTGGCTGGGGTACGACGAAGTATTGAAGTACTTCGTACATTCCCTCAGTTCAATATGCACCTGGTATCACTAAAGATTTCTCTCATCAATGTTATGCCGTACCAGGTACCTCCGCAGCCTCTAGCATCAGTACAGTGTGTCTCCATCAACCTTCAGAGTCTACAATCAATATGAATTTTCTTTTCTCTGTGTTCCATTTTGTCTCCAAAGGAATAAAGCCCAAAAACCAACTCATCAAAGAGACATCGAATTTCAGTATTAAGTGGCACATCGAAGCTGGTCTCCTAAGCACCAATCGATAAGCGCTGATCGGCGCAGTTTCTACTACTTGAGTATGCCCATCTTTCTACATTGACGCATTTCAACAGAAGCCTACATGTCCGAAGCAGTGTCTGAATTCTTATCGACTACCGACCCCTCTGAAAGTTTGCAGGTGTGGGCAAGATGAACTCATTCTCAAATTAAACCATTGATTCTCCAGGAGAATCCCGCCGTTATTGTTACATGGCCCAGATCACTAAACTTACTAGCGACCAGAGTCTGAGCATCTAAACCTAAATCAAGATTACACAGTGTGGCCCCGTGGTCCTGAAGCCACGAAACAGGGACAGAATGTAGCAGCGACCTGGTCGCTGCGTGGGTTCCCTCCACAGGGTAGGCCTTAATACTGGGACATCGTAACTAGTAGTTCGAGAGGTTCAGTGGCATTCTCGAGTGGAGATCGGACATGAATCCCGACGTTTCTGGGCACCCTCGCCTGATTGACAGTCGATCGCCACCTACGAAAAACATCAACATCCCAAAAGTATTCATCGTCGGAGTTCAAAGGAGGAAGCTCAGGACCGAACTAACGAGTTGTTGCTGGCGCCAAGCTCAAGTTGACAACTTGTCCCCAGAAGAGGTGGTCGGTCAAGTCAGTCGCAAGCCCCTCAGCAGCTCCACAAAGGCAGTGCACTCAGCTCTCTTGCTAGTGTCTGTCCACATCAATCGGTGCTGCTGGATGAAGTACTTCGTTGTGGAAACAACGTTAGAAATTGCCACTATCACACAGGTGACAGATGTATCGACATGAAATTGAGCAAATGTAACTCCGCAGGAGCTGGGGTTGCAATACGTTCCCAGCTTCCGTTGCTGGCTGTCGATCCGGGCTAGTTCCAACGCGCTGGACCCCAAAACTCGAGGATGATGACCATTGGTTCTGCGTATCCTGGGTCGTTCGGTCTTGATACGCACTGGGGCTTGGAAAAATGCAAGACGCACAGGGAAAACCCGATTCGATGCTAGGGCTTGCGGGACTGCCGAATTGTAACAGCGGAATATCAGAAGCGGATGGACAGACCGAGATACTTCGATGTTGTGAATTGGACCCAACCACTTTAGCCAGTCGGTGTTAGTTTCACTCTCAGCTGGTCAAGGATGCCGCCTCCAATGTACTACACCTCTCTACCCACCTCCAGCTGTCGCTAACCCGCTCCATCCCCGACACTATTCCCTCTCGACGAAGTACATACGTATATCCCCGCATAATTGACAGACCATGAAGGGTCTTGCCGCGCAATCCTTCCAACTAGATAATGGTGCTAAATCCCAACCACACCAAAAGAGTTAATTCCATACAGCGCACACCTCGGTATGCCCGCGGGCTCTGTCCGTCGCACCGTCGTGGGACGAACAATTGAATAAAAGATATTCATATCCACACTCTCCAGGGCTTGCGATTTCTCCGCTGCGGGATACGCGAGATATTGCAAGTTCAAGGTTCATCCCCAGTCCAAAACTACCAAGCGATCGGCGATCTTGACAGACATCCAATTTCTCTTCGGCCAGCCTCTTCCCGACGACCCGTTAATGTCAGAGTGCCGTCAACTTAGTTTGTACTCGGTTGACGTCGCTGGGTGTTGCGGTCCGTGCATCCCGCTGGCTCTACACAACAAAGTAGTGTACTAACTAAGAGTTTACTCTGTCGCTATCACGAAGAGGTAATGTTTGGGATGGAACATTCACCGACGTCAGATTTGATCAATTGCCTTTTCTTTTGGAGCTTGCAACGACACTACAAAGCTTCTGTAGGGTGGTCTAGTACCTTCATCTATGACTCAACTACGATATTCCCATACGAGGTAAACAGAATAGAATATTTCCTCTACGTACTCCTGACATCAAGTAACGGATAATCAAGTTTCTCGGAGCCAGATACCCTGCTCAAGAAAATTCGCCCATCCCGGTCAGAGCTCTGCCCTAGCGATTCCTTGTCGTCAATCATTGATAGAAACCTCCTGTTGCATACTTCGTATACCCAGCACCCACACCAAACCCTTCTGGGCTACGCCCATCAGGTAAGAGTTTCCAGACTGTGCATCAAATCGATCTTTTTGCAGGTTTAGCCCCGAAGATCCGTGAAGCCCAAAACCCAGCCGCACTTCCACGATAATATCTCCCCAACCACTCGAATTTGGAATGTCTGCGTGGAGACAGCTCCAACCCGGGAGTCCCTTGCTTGAAGAAAAGAAAAGGGAACAAAAAAGAAAGGAAGATGCCGAGAAGTAATAAGTCACAGTGTTCTCGGTAATAAGCCACCGATTTTTATTACTTTGTGAGGGAATAAAAGTGATGTCTCATCGTGTCTGCGATCGATTTCGCTTATTCCCGCCGTTGCATTCGATCTAGTTAGTCTCATCTGACTTGCAATGTATTAAGGTCCCCCCCACGTACCAAGTACATTACGATTTTGACGACTTCTCTTCATGTCCCCCGCCGCATGTAGATTCCTATTCCACTGATTCTTCTCATTATGATTTTTCTCCTCTCTTTGCGGTAGTTTATAGTGCCGAGGTATATGTATTAGGTTGTGGAGATGGGGCCATGACAACGAACTTGACCCTTGGTGCGTCCGAAGGAATCATCAATGCCTTGCCGTCTTTAGCAGACGGAGATGCTACACTTCTCTTGCCCACACATATAGTATCTAGGCATATCTTACAGTGCCATTCGAAGAGATTCTATTTCCTATCTACTAACACATCACCATGCTCTCCCAGTTGCTCTAGAATCAGTGAGCGGAGGTTGCTATCCACTACTCCAAGAGAATAGAGAATTCTAGCTTCTCACTATAGAAGCTGCTACCAACAGACAGAGTCTCGACGTGTGTTTAACCTAGCATCTATAATCCCATCATCTTCAGGTGGGGAAGAGGGCGAAAAATAAGGAAAGATGACACGACATAGGCAATCAAAGAAAGAGCTGGAAAATACACCCACCAACAACAAGAAACTCCTAACCAAAACCCAAAAATTCCCACAAACACCAAGACAGGTATAAAGGACAGATGTGAGCGATCACAAAAAAGGTCTCAATAACCATAACTATCATGCTGATGAACGGGGCAACGACCAGGGTGGTTAACAAACCACGCTGATATGCACCTCCGGTGAAAGCGACAGAGGCATTCCAGTCGCGCCATGGGCACGCCCACCTCGAATTCCTCGAGGCAAATCGTGCACTCGGCCGAGTCGACACAGTCCTTTTCCGTCGCTAAGTACGGGAACATTCCCGTTCGTCTTATAGACCTGGGGGAAGCGAGGGCCGTCCCATCCTCGGGGGATCCACCGCCCTCGCCCCCGGCGCTAGTACTACTTCCATAGGCACTATGGGAGGCAATGCAAGAGGTAATGTGTGACTCTCGTAGCGCCTCAAAGTTAGGGAGGGTACGGGATGGCAACTCTCTGTGGCAGACTGGGCATTCGTCCTCCTCCGGAATTTGCGGAGTGGGTGGTAGCGCTCTCTGGCTTGAGGAGGATGCCGTAGCGGAATCCCTGACCGCGCGGTACCTCATCCGAGAAGAAGGGTGCTGGGACGTTGATGCCGATGATGAGTAGTACACAGGCGGAGTTCCTGCTAGAATCTGGCTCTCGGTCGACGTGAAGGGGCGTCTAGACCCTGAGGCGGCGGGATAGTTCTGCCTCCAAGTTAGCAATGGAACCATCGATTCAGAAATCTCTAGGCCAAGCAATGCTCACCATCGTAACGCTTCGACCACGTGAGTAGGGGTCGCTTAGCGCATTGCCCATGATGCTCTGAGATCGATGTCGAGATCGAGGCGAGTGTTGGTTTGGTGACGTCACCGTCAAAGGAGGAGTCGTGTTGGGATCTGGCACACATGGGTTACAGAGTCTTACGCGCTCTCCTCCATCACCGTAGGGTAAGCCGTCCTCACCAAAGTACAACTGGGACATGCGAACTTGGCTAGGCGGCCGCACGATGTACTGGTATGGAATGGTGATTCTATGGGGTGAGCAAGAATTGCACACTACGCGCCCACATTTTCTATAGCAAGTAATAAGCAATGTCAGCTAGGTTGTCCTGGAAGTAAAATGATGCGGTTACGAACCTGCAATGGTGCTTGCGAACGAAGAAGCTAAATTGTGAGCGGCAGATTGGACAGAAAGTGACGTCAGAGTCGGGCTGCCACCGAGGTAGAATGATCTCCGGGGGTTCTTGATAGTTAGATCCCGATGCGTACGTAGCTGAACTAAGGGCTGCTCTCCGGTTATACGAAGAGGAAGGTAACTCTAAAGTACTTGGACGGCTCCTCTGCTGGGGAATTGGCGGGAGTGGAGGACTCGGAAGGCGGCGGTTATGTTGACTCGGCTCGACAGTTTGGGATGCGCTCGAAGCAGGGTGAGGGAGAGTCGCAGTTCGGGTGGGTAGTAAGAGGACGGGATTAGAAGCTGCGGATTCGGGATTTGTGCTCGCGATATCGTTGCTTGTATTCTGGAAGGTAGGGACAGGTGGAGGATTGAGATCGACGTGGTGTTGTTCCTCTTCTAACTGCTGAACAGGGGACGTTGACCTTGAGGCCCTTCTCTGCTCAAGGAGAGAGCTAGTGTCCGATGCCGCATGTTCACCGTCGGAGTTTCCTTGCTCATTTTCAGAGTCTGGGACATCATCGTGGCCAGGGCCAACTGTATCCCCACGCTCGCTCGATGACCCAGACTCGGGGAGGCGGCGTTCGACGAGGTGCGTAGGGCAGTCAAAGTACCTGGAGCACTCTTCGTCATGAAACTCATCTGTTCTCCATGGGCAATTGAAATTCGGCATGGCAGGGGCGTCGCTGCCTATGTAGGAACTCCCTGAAGATGACGACGCGTGGTCGTCTGCATCATTGATGCTGGCCGAAGGGTCGGCCGGGGGGCTACTGCCCTCATCGGGAGCAGTGGGCATTCTGACGCATATGGGGGGGACGGAGCACAGGGATCGTTATCGATGGCGGATCGGTTGTCGGATAGTTTATGATGGGGCGGAAGGCGAAACGACTTAATAAAAGTCCTTACTGACCAACGCAGGGAGGCGCTGTCGAGGACTACTGCCTCTCTGATGGCGGGCACCTAAAGGGGATCGTGATGGTCAGTCAGCGAGGAAGGCTCGCGCCGTCGAGTGTACAGGGGGCAAGGCGGCAGGCTGGGATTCCGATAACATTGGAAGTGGAATTAAGGATCCCGGCAGGACTTACGACATTCGCCTCAAACTTGGGAAGCCAAGGCGACAGTAAAAAATATTTGAGAGATGGTGAAGGCTTGTGGCGAAGTCAGGGTCGCGTGTCTGCGGTTGTTAGGAGTGTATCAAATCAGATGGAAGCCCCGCCTAACTTGCCGGTCGTCAATGTTATTAAGACGACCACTAGTTAGCTGTAGCCGCCTGAGAATTAGCGTGCGTCAGAGTGGCATTGGTTTCAATAATTTGGCACTCTTGTTACTTCACAGTGTCAATACGTATAAAACTGCACTTTCGCACCTTCAACTGCCAAGGCCCCCGCCCTGCACTCTCACTCCTGTATCACCAAACAAGACAGGACCAAGCAGAGGGGTATCTCTGCTTCAATCTCGGGTTGAATTGAGTCGCATGAAATGCGGTCGCGAATGGAGGCTCTCATGGGAGGCCAGGTTCATGCGGACTAGCATTGAAGTCCATGAATCCGGGCCGGCAAATCCGGACCGCCCTCGAGAGCAAAATCACCAGTTCGACAGTCAAAATTATTAGACTAAAATACAGTTTGAAAGGATTAACTTTTCTTCGGCTTCGAAAATAGCGAGGTCTACTTAAACTATCTAAATAGTCAACTTCTGATAACTTCAGACAGTCACTCATCGTTTAATGTAAGCATCGCCTACTACTAAGAAGAAGTGTCTATTCAGTGACCTATGGAGACTAGATACCTTCTCGAGCCACCTTCAAGCAAAAAAGAATGTGGAGGGTGGGTTCGAACGAGGGGACTCCAACACGATGGTCGAGAAACTTCACGCACGGCACCTTGAGTGTTAACACTATTCCCAAAATTGCGGAAGCATTTGATCTCTTGGGCTAGAACAACGAGAACACCAGCCAGAAGGGGAAAAAAAGAACTTCCCCCTAACTCGGCAACCAACCGTCCTCTTCTCTTTTCTTCCCCCGATCTGGCGGGTTTTACCTGGGTGGTCTCCAGGCCGCCTCCTCAAGCGACTTAGCTTAGTTATGGGTATGTGGATTCTGAGCCATCAATTGCCACCTGGGCTGTCCGGTCATTGGCAAATTCCATCTGGGCGCTGTGTTCTTTCTTCAAACAGTAGCCCTTGAAATGGCAATCTGGGTTTCCCTAAAACTCAGAACAATGTCTATTGGTGCTACCCTATGATGGTTGTTATGTTCTCTGCACATGTCTCGATTTTATATAATAGTGTCTCCGGTGAATGAATATGTAATCCTCTCTGACGACAGCCTAGCAGTTCATAGAATATCGTGGGACATGGCGGCCGAAGTAAAGGAGTCGACATGCTACTCGGTCCTTAAGAACCAAGGGTCCGGTTGCGCTGTGTTAGTCGTCTTCGCCATATAGGGGACGAAATACCTGGATCGGGAAGTGGGTGCGAAGTCCACTTCGGATTCTCTATGGTCTACGACCCGTACTTTGTGGATGATAAGCAAGCCCGGTGAGACGGTCGCATCTCTGTGCCTCCACTGATAAGCTGCGGGGCTACTTTGTACGTATTGAAGAGTCTGGCCACCCATCGTTGATGCTGGGCAACTTGCGTGGGGTTAGATCTTTGGTTCTAAAGGCTGTACCTTCGTAGGGGTCGAGCATTATGACCTTGGAAAAAGCCCCAGACTAATACAGCTGGGTACTGCTTTGGGGTGGAGTCGGAGCCAACTACGAAGTAGGTGTGGGCAGTCTGATTGATACATTCTAAGGACTGGAAAGAAGACTTCAATGTTCATTTTGGTGCAATGCATTTAGTTGACTGCCCATCATCGACGAAGTCGAAGTTTTAAACATGTCCGAATTGCTTCCAAGTACTTTGTACAGTGACAGTCGTGGAGGAATTTGATTCTCTCGGAGGGACTTGGAGTTCGCAGACAAACGGTTCGAACACGTGTTGGCGACACATGGTCGCGAGATCGAAGCTGAGTGGGACGCTGGTGAACCTGCAAAAAGAGACTTCACGTTGGCGTCTGAAGGGCAAAGTAGCACAGGTACCAGGTACCAGGTACTCAGTGTTGCTAAATCGGGCGAGCACGTTTTATACTGCGTAAACTTTCTGATGCCGCACTTCAGGATTTGGGGAATCTCCAGGGTATGATTCTCCCTCGGACTTGAGAAACATTCCGGCCCGGATGCGAGTGTGGGGAAAGGGAGAGACAAGGTGGGAAAGGGAGAGACAAGGTGGGAAAAGTGGAAAGATGGCAGGGGAGGGAATAACATCATCTTCCACGATCATGAGGTGCAGTTCGTAATCGAAGGAGAAGGGGACAAGGAGCACGAGAGCTCACAAGATTGCCCGCATGGACAGGGCTGACCTGGCCTGGCTCTTCGACGCCTCAAAAGGGGGGGTCTGGGGAGAGCCAGCGCAAGGAGTAAATGATCTTGTGTTTCGGGAGCCAAGGAAATTACCTGGTCCAGGCCCGGCAGCCCATTTTGATATTGATCAAATCATTCATTGCCCAGTGCCATGGGACTTCGTAATGCTGGCTGCGCCTTGTCAGGCCCAAGTTTCCGAGGCCATATTCCAGTTCCACTTTGCGAATGGAGCAGAGCAAGCACCCTTGTTGGCGCCAGGCACCACTTCGCCATTCCCCAAATGTAATTGCCAGACACCGTTTTACTTCATGGAAAGTTTGCTGCTTATTTCCGTTTTGGTAAATTCTTCGAATCTTCCTCCCACTTCTCTTTTCTTTCTTTCTTTCTTCTCTCCCCCTTTCACCGTCTTCGTCTTCCTTGCTCACACACAACTTCGATTACGACAGCGAGTGCGACTGGCAGCCGACCTGCGACTGGCAGCCGACCTGCGACTTACACCACAAGAGTTTAGGCGCACCCGAACAGCTCAAACGGTGACGTAGTGTTCCTGCCATCCGCTAATACTCCTACGCTACGCCCAAAACCAAAGCTCTCCGCGTCCTCCCGCGCCGACGCCTCTCCCCATACTCCTTTCCCACCTCGACCAAAGGACTTTACACACGGAAAAAGAGAAAAGAAAGAAAATGTCGCTCCTCTACGACCTCCTCGGCCTCGACCTGGCCGACGAGTCCACTCGCGCCGCCCTCGCCATGGTCGCCATCACGATCATCGCGACCCTCTCCACCATGGGCCTGGCCCGCTCGGTCCTGTATCCGCGCAGACTGTCTATCATTCCCAACCCCCTACAGACCAAGATTCCGGCCCTCTCGGAGAAGGAGGTCGCCAAGTTGGAATATAAGCCCGATTCGTTGCCGGGTGCGCGCGATGTTTCTACGCCGGTACGTTTTTATTTTACTCGGACTGGAAGAAAAAGAAGCTAAAGTGCCTCTTCTGTGCCTTTCTAGTATGGCAATATAAGAGTCTATGAATGGGGACCCGAAGACGGCAAAAAAGTCCTCTTCATCCACGGCATTTCAACCCCATGCATTACCGTCTCAAGACTCGCCAAAGCCATGGTCGACCGAGGCTACCGCGTAATGCTCTTCGTACGAACTCTCAACCCCTTGAACACCCCATCTTATATGCTCCCCCTTTTCACTAACATCTCCAAAAGGATCTCTTCGGCCGAGGTTTCTCAGACGGCGTCGGCGACCTCCCCCACGACGCCCGCCTCTACGTCACCCAAGCCCTCCTTGCCCTCGCCTCCTCCCCGCTCCCCTGGACCGGCGCCAACTCCCTCCGCCTCGTCGGCTACTCCATGGGCGGCGGCATTGCCGTGCACTTCGCCAGCGCCTTCCCGCACATGGTCGAGTCCCTGGTCCTCCTCGCCCCCGCGGGGCTCATCCGGCCCCAGAACTTCGGCATCGTCAGCCGCGTGCTCTTCCGATCCGGCCTCTTCCCCGACCGTTTCGTGGGTGAGCTTGCGCGCATCAGGCTCCGGAAACCCATCGCTAGCAGCGTCAATAAGAAGAAGTCGGATACTCCGAGTCCCAACCGCGCTGGATCTCCCGCCTCTGAAGCCGACGCGGTTGCTGTCTCGGCTGATGAGCTCCGCACCGCGCTGCGTCGTTCCACATCTCACCACCACGACCATCATCACCAGAAATCCATAGCCGACTTGGGCCCCGCCGAGGCTGCCGATCCTCCTACCCCCGAATACGTCACCACCCTCGAGAAGCGCGTCCTCGCCTACATCGCCTGGATGGCCGAACACCACGCCGGATTCGTCCCCGCCTTCCTCTCGAGCCTGCGCCATGCGCCCCTGATGGACCAGCACGATTCCTGGGCGAAGATTGGCGAGCGGGAGCCCGGATCCACTTGTATCCTCCTCGCGAGGGACGACGAGATCATCAACCCGGACGATTACCGCTGCGACGGCCTTCATCTCGTCGGTGGTGAGGATAAAGTTACTTGGACTCTTGTGGACGGCGGGCATGATTTCGTCATGACGCATTCGAGGCAGATTATGCAGGAGTTGGACCGGTTTTGGGGTGTTAAGCCCGAGCTGGCGAATTGAAGCTCACCGGCTTCGCATTGAAGGGGGCTGACTTATACGTACCTATTTGTCTGTTGGATTTATTTTCTTTCTTGTGCTCTAGTAATTTGCATTGCATGAATGGTTTTGGGCCTGGTGGTTGGATGGATAGGCTATGGATCTGCGATGGCGATGTACAGCTTTCAGGCCGTTCAGGAGTACCTGGCGCATTCTAGATAAGGTTAAGGGTTCACGTATTCATGCTCTCTCATACAAGCTTATAATGATACTCTCCTCTTACAATTGTGCCGCTTGCAAATATACGCGTGTATTAGGAACTATCAAAGGCGGGAGCAGGGATGTGTTGCTCTATTTCATGCATCGATAAGCGCGCTGGAGTGGTGAAAAGAAAATGATACAAATACAATAATCCGAGTTAAAAGAGGGGAGGCTAGTCCTATGCGACGGGGTGTGGCTAAAGATCCCCAAAGAGGAGGAGAGGTATCATGGATGAGACAACAAGTATGGGCTGGTTACAAGAGAACAAAATAAACTTTTTTTCCTTTTTTGAATGCATCGAATCCCCGAGACCATGACTCGGCCTCCTACCTGTCCAAAGCTTGACTCTGGCACTGTAACACGGAAAACGTTAGCAACCAGGAGATATAACACGGGGAAAGGAAGGAAATAAAAAACCTACCATATTCCAGTACACACCCTTAGCCTTCAACAACTCAGCGTGGCTACCCTTCTCCAAAAGCTTGCCCTCGCCAAGGACAAAGATGACATCGGCATTCTGCACGGTAGCCAAGCGATGTGCAACGACAACCATGGTCCTGCCCTTACCAGCCCGCTCGAACGCCGCCTGCACGAGCTTCTCCGACTCGGAGTCGAGCGAGCTCGTCGCCTCGTCGAGGAGGAGGACCCGGGGGTTGCGAATAAGGGCACGTGCGATGGCTACGCGTTGCTTCTGACCGCCGGAGAGGGAAACACCCTTGCTGCCGACGTCAGTGTTGTAGCCATCGGGCAACGACACGATAAAGTCGTGGATCGAGGCGTCACGGCATGCGGCGTGGAGCTGTTCGTCCGTGATGGTCTCGGGATCGACACCGAGGAGGATGTTTTCGCGAAGCGTGCCCTGGAAGAGAGTCGGCTCTTGGGCGACGAGTGAGAGGTAGTTGCGGTAGGTGTACACGTTGACGTCCCGAACGTCTTTACCGTTGACAAGAATCTGGCCTTGGGAGGGGTCATAGAAGCGCTCGAGGAGTGAAATGATGCTGGTCTTGCCGCAGCCGGAGGCGCCGACGAGCGCCGCAAACTGGCCCTTCTCGATGGTAATGTTCAGGCCCTTGAACACAGGAATGTTGCGGGTGGGGTACTTGAAGTGGATATCCTGTAGTTCAATCTTGACGCCGCCATCGGTGTCGGGGATACCTTTGTCTCCAGCGACGGTATCTGTGTTGCGGCCTTCGCGCATGTCAAGGATGCGGTTAGATGCCTCGCTTGCCTGAGCTGCATTCGGGCCGAAACTAAGACCCTGACCTGCGCTCTCGGCACCTTGGATGACAGCCATCATACAAATCAAGAAGGAGGTATTGTCCACCGAGCCCTTGAGCAGGAGCTTACCACCATACCAGAAAATGAGCGCCTGACATCCCAAGCCCGAGCTGTCCGAGAAGGCGAAGAAGAGACTAGTCCACAGAGCCTTGCGGAAAGCGGTCACGACGTGACCTTGTAGAAGCTTGTCGTAACGGGTGGCGATGGTGTTCTCCAAGGTGAGCGATGACACCGTTCTGAATGCTCCAATCGTCTCGGCAGCAAACTTGGAACTCTCGTCAAACACCTCGTTGTTCATCTTGTCGAATTCGAGCTCGTACTTGATGCGGTAGAAGGCGGAAGCTAGGCCGATTGGTACCGTGACGAAGAAGGCCAGAATAGCCAGTTTCCACGAGAAAATGAAGGCGATTATGAGACCGCCCAAAAGGGAGAAGACGGCCGAGTACACCATTCCAGCGTTAAGGCCTGCCATTTCCTCCATCTTTTTGGGATCTCCCGACACTCGAGAAGTAAGAATACCATGAGCGTTCTCTTCCTGGTCAAAGAAAGAGATCTTTTGGTGGAGTATAGAGGCGAAATAGTCCTTCCGATATGCGTCTTCGACAAACTACAAGCACGAGCTGGTTAGCTTATGTTCCACCGACAGCAACATGAACACGAGTGAGGCCACTTTCGGGCTATGAAGAGGGGCTTAGATGCGCGAAGACTTACTGCTGAAGCGCGTTGGGCGATGGCTACCATGAACAAATACGAGAGTCCGATGGCAACGGCGAAGACGACCCACATCAGAGCCCAGAACCTGCTTTCCGAACTCATTTTGTCCGGATCACCAACGTAGTTGAAGACGACAACAATCTTGGCAAAGAGCCAGGCCATGATGGGAATACCGGCTATAGGGAAGCAATAGCTGTTAGAAACATGTTTGTTTGAGGCCAGGGTTGAGTTCATATCATACCTCCAACACAAGCAGCGAAGAAGACGGTGAGAGCGAAGAAGGTCCACTGGCTACGCTGCTCGAGAAGAAGACGGCCAAAGCTAGCAAAGAAAGTTCGATGCGCCTCTGCCGTCTTTTTCTTCTTCTTCTCGTTACCCTCCTCAGTAGCAGATTGCGCACCACTCCTCACGCGGCTCATAACCGTGTCGAGCTTGTGGTCCGAGTCTTCTGACTCATCATCAGCGGCCGTATCACCGAGATTCAGCTTCTGCGCGAGGACAAGACCGGAGTAGACGCCTTCGGGGTTCTCGAGGAGCGAATCGTGGGTGCCAGTTTCGACCACCTTGCCCTTCTTAAGGACGATGATTCGGTCTGCCTTCTTGATGGTAGACAGCCGGTGGGCGATGGTAATGGTGGTGCGATTCTTGGCGACCTTGTCGAGAGCGGCCTGCACGATCTTCTCTCCGCGGACATCGATGGCGCTGGTGGCCTCGTCGAGGATGAGGATCTTCGGCTTCCTCACGATCGAACGCGCGATCGCAATTCTCTGGCGCTGTCCGCCGGAGAGCTTGGCTCCGGACTCACCAACCTGAGTGTCGTATCCCTAGTTTGTGGAAGAGAAGTGGTTAGAGGCGATTAGTCAGGGAGCGGACTACAATTATACAATTGTAGATACCAACGTTGGGATGTTCTTACCTCGGGCAACCGGTCAATAAACTCGCTAGCAAAGGCCTCGATACAAGCTTCCTTGACGAGTTCGCGCTTCTTCTCCTCAGGTTCGTCCTCCCAAATAGAACCGATCAAACCATAAGCAACATTGTTGTAAATGGTGTCGTTGAAGAGGAAGGGTTCCTGTTGTACCAAGCCGATTTGCGTTCGCCACCAGATAGCCTCGATGTCGTCGATGCCAGTCTTTCCACTGATAATACGACCGGCATTCTTGACAGGTTCGCCAGTATCATGGCCCTCGACGTTGTGCAGCTTGTCATCTTCCTCGTCGGAGGAATCAGAATCAGCGGAAACAGTCTTGCCCTTCTTCATCTTCTTGGCCCTGGCCTTGGCCTTCTTTTCCTTCTTCTTCCGCTTGTCCATTTCCTCCTTTCCGATGGCCTTCTCGAGAACGTACTGGTCGTTGAGGGAGTACCATCGCTGGATCAAACCCACAATCGTACTCTTTCCGGAACCAGAAGGACCAACAATAGCCGTAAGCTTGCCAGCTTCGATGGTGAGATCAAGGTCGTCGAGGACTTTAACATGGGGTCGGCTAGGGTAGGCGAAGGTAACCTTATCAAAGACAATGTCGTCGTTTGCCGAAACATCAGGCTCCCTAAGGTGGCCGGGGTTAGGAGGCGGCGCATCGATGACGATGAAGAATTGGCATGCTGCGAGCGTGGCTTTGCCGAGGGCGAGTATGGGCGACGAGACTCTCTCCATAGACATGACCATCATCATCGAGGACATGAGGACGCTAGTGAAAACAAGTCAGCACCCCAAGACTAGTCTCACGATACAACCATGGAGAGAAAGGTGACTACGTACATAACAATGTCTCCAACGCCGCCAAGACGACCGTCGAGGTAGGACTTGATACCGTACCAAAAGGCGAGCCCGAAGACAGCCCACAGCGCAAAGAACTAGTGTTTTCCGTTAGTACTCTAACCCCTACCCAAACGATTGTAGTCGGTAAGTAGAGCGGCCAAAACGGTTAGTACTTACGACGAGACCAAACTGCAGAGCCAAAAGAGGAGACACCTTCTGGGCCAACCTCTTTGCTTCCTCGGACCACTCCGTGTAGCGCTTCAGCATCCGGGACTCGGCGCCACAGGCAGCAATCATTCGAATGCTGCCAAGAGCCTCAGTGGCCACAGCCGTCGTCTTTGCTTCAGCCTTGTTGAACTTAGCAACGCCCTTCAAGATAAGAGGCAGGAGAACGCTCAAGGTGATGACAATGAATGCGGTTGCCGAGAAGCACACGAGTGTCAGACTCCAACTGTAGATGAAAGCGATGGTTAGGGCGGCCACTATCGTGGCGGTAAACTCCAGGAGCACGCCTAGCTTCTCGGAGATGCCGATTTGTAGCGTGTTGGAGGTAGTCGTGATCATGGAAGCGGCAGTACCCGGGGGGAGAGAATCGAGAACATGGATCGACTGGGCGAAGAGAGCGCGCATAAAGTGGGCTCGCACGCCGGATGATATCCGGATGCCCACCATGCGGAAGACGACCTGAAGTCTTGGTGTTAGACGACATACACAAGCGATCGAAAACCCGAGCGCCGTACCTTGTTGATGTAGTTACACCCGAATCGAACAATGAAGAGAGCGGTCATGAAGAGGCTACGGATGAAAGCGCTAGTCAGCGAAAAGAGCGCAAGGCCACGGCATTCTCGAGGGATACCGGCGGAACTAACGAAAGCCGGTTGAGTTCCTTCTGGAAGTCATTCTTTAGATCCTCGATCGCCTGTTGTGCCTCGGGAGACAAAGAGGACGGGTCGAAAGCGGACGGATCAAGAGCTCCCGGAGTGGAAAAGGCCTGGAACTTCTCAATGAGTTGGCCTAGATGATGCTAGTGTTAAGAAATGCGCGGCACGACGTTTTCCATGATGGCAACAACGGGGGGGGACCTGGCTGGGCAGGAGCATCTAGCGTACCGAACAAAACCATTACCAACGGCAGAGACTAGCAGCGTTATTAGCCTAGAGACACCTAGAGATCCTCTCTACTGGTGAGGCACTTACAACGCCTGCGGCGATAGAGCTCAGGGCTCCAATGAGATAGGCTATGTAATCCCATTCTGTCGCATAAGAGAAGACGCGCTGACTCTGGGATTAGCTATTATTCACCAAGACGAAGAGCCCATGAAGCTCCGGTTGGTAAGAGACCTACCACTAGATCTTTGAAACCGGCCTCCCTCTCAGGCTGAGGATGGGCTTTGGGGTCTAGCTTGTCCTCTGCGGGCATTGGGACAGCCGTATCATCAGACCCGGCTGAGGTCTCGGGTTTAGACTGCCCAGTCCTGAGCGCGTCCGAAGCCTGAGGCGGCGGCTCCGCGGGCGTGATCTCTTTTTCACTCATAGCGTCCTAGGCGGCAGTCATGGGGAGGGATAGGACCGGGGGATAAAAGGACAAACAAGGAGGAGTCTGTTCTTGTTTGCAATCACGGCTTCCCGTACGAAGTGCAGGACTTGTTGCCTCGAGCTTGATATTCTCAGACGTTGACGTCGTGTAAGAATATCTAGATAAATAATTCGGCTGCCTAAGGATGCGGCAAGCTTCACTGGCGGGAGACGCGACTGGGGATGAAAAAAAGAGGGAAATGAAGGGGCTAATAAGGGAAGCGGGTGTGAGAAGAAGCGCCAAGAGCGTCCACCAAAGTAGAATTAGGGAAGAAGGAAAAAAATTAAAACAAAAATAGAGAAGAATAGACTCTTGAAGAGAGAAGGAAGTCTGAAAATATCACCCAAAGAAAGGACGAAGATACTCTGAACTGATGAATCCGAAGCAGAGAGGGGATGTTCAAATAGACTAGACTCCTAAAGGTGTACATGTACATCTTACTTCCCTTTCTGGCAATAGCATGTAATTTTAGCTCTCTGTCAAGACCCAGGGTGAACTCAGGCCTCCAGGGGAAGAGGGCCGTATTTCTCGTGTTGCTGGCATCAAATCATCCTTCCATGAAGACACCCTAAACAGGGCTCACCAAGCCTGTAAGGTAGGGACGGAAGAGATTGATGACTCTGCTGCCTGGATTGCATCTGGGGTGCTATAGAACCCCCATCGATATGATGTACTCCAGCTACAGGTGGCATCCTAGCCAAGAAGAAGTACCGCTTCACCCTCAGAGTGCAAAAGAGCTTGGCCTTGGCTGGTGGTGTCTTTGTCTGACATCGAATAATACCGATTGACCCAATCTTTGCAACGCCACGATCCCCTCCAGGCAGCAACATTGCAAGAGCATCAAACTTGTGCTTTACAGCAGACCAGTATGTCGTGGTATGTCACTGTAAACACAAGAGGCAGCATAATCAAAATGGATAATTTATCTTTTTGAAAGGTGTCAAGTTCTCTTGCTCGCCTCGAGAAGTTGCCACCTAGGTCCCAATCGGACTATTTTGCGCGTCAAGATGACCTGGTCATCTGGGTGCTTCCACTGTTCCAGACGAGGAAAAGAGAAAATAGGAACATGCGACGTTTCGCGTAATCTCAACTGGGCCGAATACGATTGGCCAGTCCACCACGTTTTGCAGATGGGGACGGAAACTTAGCTTCTCAGGCCGTCGCCGTCGGGCGGCCAATGACCTGTGGGGGACTGAGTTGAGTGACCCGAACTCACAGATCCATGATCATTGTTGCACTGAGCAGGCTTGGGACATGATCGAAGGAAGCGGGTCATTGAACCAACCTTGACCCAATTTGAACAATCAATGTACCAAAGTACCAACTTACGTAACAGTCGATGGACTTCGTACTTCGTACTGCAACCAGGGAAAGACCTCCCGACTCTCGGGTTCCACATTCCCCCGGTGCCCCGAATACTTTTAGACATGAGCCTCTCAACATTACCTTGACCTCCTCCGACACGCTGCGGTCTCATACAAGTCCGCCACAAAACATCAAATCGCATTGAGAATCCGAGTCATCACTGCGTTATTTCCTTTTCGAAAGAAAGAGGGGGGGAAGAAGGAAGGGGAAGAATGACTTGAATCTTCAGCCCCGATCGGCCAAGATTTCTCATCGGATCGATCACCAAACAAACAGAAGTTACTCTAGACTTGCCGGACCCGGCGAAGTGGTTCTTGATAAGAGGGTTGGAGAACGTGGTGTAGATGCGCAGTTTGCTGACTGCGTTACGGCCCCTCACGCAACGGCACGGCAATGTAGGAAAGCCTGCCGTCAACTCCAGGTCTCAATCGACAGACCCGTGATCCAGGTGACTGTGTGAATAGGACAGAATTGTTCTGGCCTTTCTAGAAGAACCCAAAGCTCTAGGTTGGAATGACTTCGAGGCGCAAGTCACTATCGAATGTGTTTGCAAGTTAGCTAACACCCAAGACTTAACCCAAACGCATCTTTTACGTCGCACTAGTTGTCCTTAGTTCTTGATCCTCCGAAGAGACTTTGTAGGCAATCGGCATGACGCGAACCGGAACTCCTGATGGAAATTGGAAATATTGCTACAACTATTTCATCATCTCCCAGTCCAGATCGAGCAATTCCTCTAGCTAACCTCCATTAGGAACGTGATATTTTTCGCCTCGTCGCTGTCAAGAGGCCCAGTTCCTCGCGATGGCCGAGGCAATGCCAACTCGTGAGATGAGCATGCAAAAACTACATCCTGTGAGATCTCTTGTACAGCCAGTAGGCGCTCCTACGGCATGTGCAGAGCACCCATGTCATCCGCAATTCATAGAAGCCTGTTGGGACCCAGCTCATCTTAGAAAGCGACCGATACGGGAGAGGGAAGGATTTCTCCGCTGCCCGACTCAGAAAAACCCTCAAAAATGGCCACGAGGGTGGAAATGGGTGTATATTTCCATAGTTGGCTATTGTGAATGCCTCACGTGTGCTTGACCTCTTCCACCAAACCCTCGTCTTTTGTCAGGCCGTCGATGAAAAGAATCTTGGCTGCAATTGATTTGCTTCATCCACCTCCGTCCTCTTCTCCGTTCGAGACTGACATTTTCTCCAAGATTTTTTGTCTCCGTGATGCTTGTACCAAGTGTCCCTCAAGTTCTCGCCGAGTTCCGGCCACTCGGTGGGTCCAAGTCACTCGGGTCCTTCTCGGTGACCGTCTACATCTTGGGGTTCTGCGTCGGCCCGCTTCTACTCGGCCCTCTGACCGATCTCTATGGGCGTATTGTAATCTACCGACTCTCCATAGCCGGGTTCATCCTATTTACTGTTTTGTGTGCCCTTTCCCCGTCCCTCGAGGCACTTATCACCTTCCGCTTCTTTGCCGGCTGCTTTGGTGGCGCCCCCATGGCCATTGGAGGCGCTGTTATAGCCGATATGTATGAGCCCGGCAAGAGAGATTGGCCGATGGCGTTCTACTCTGCTGGAACAGTGACAGGCCCCAAAATCGGTCCAGTATTAGGGGGTGTTATCACAGGTCGTTATGGCTGGAGATGGTTATTCTGGGTCGCTGCAATTCTTGTAAGTTCTGTGCTCGATAAACCACCTCCACCATAATAAGAAGAAACAACTTAATTGCAACAGTAATAGGCAGCAGTTGCAGCCGGCCTGCTCCTCATCCTCCCCGAGACCCACCTCCCAACTCTCGAGCGGCGCCAAACCCGCCGGGCATCCAGTCTGAACTCCGACGAAAACCCCACCAAACGTGCGTCTACCCGCTGGGATATCAAACCTCTCGCCCGTACCATCAGCCGCGCTATTCCCCTGCCGACCAGGATCGCGGGGCACTCCACTGTTCTCTGGATGCTAGCCCTCATCGCCGTGTTCAACGGTCTGGTAAACATGGTTTTGTCCTCACTCGGATCCATCTACCAGAGGAAGTACCACTTCCAACCCTCCACAGCCGGGCTTTCGTATCTTGGGATCGGTGTCGGTGGACTAGCTGCGCTGGCCGTGACGAAACGACTGAAACGGTATCTGGTTGGCATGTTCAGCGCCAAGGGCATAGCCCAGAGTAGCGAGGCGGCTCTCCTCTTCCTCGCAGCTGTCACTCCTACTACGTCGATCGGGCTCCTCTTGTACGGATGGTGCCTGCAAGGGACGACCCGCTGGATTTTGCCTATTCTTGGGCTCTTCTTCTTCGATTTTGGTTACATGTGTACGAGGGTGAGGTTCAATCCGTTCCTGCACTCCCCCCCTTCTCCTTTTTTTTCCGTTTTCTTTTTTTCCTACTCATATAAGCCTTGGCTCTCGACTGGCCCAAATGCATATCCCCCCATCATCTGACCTCAGAACAATAGCTATCGGCCCAGCTCTTCCTCGTAGAAGCCGTGAAGAATTTTACGGCGTCTGCTCTGGCAGCTTTTACCGTGGCGTCGTCCGTTGGCGGAGCCATTGTGCCCTTGTCCACATTCCCCCTTTTCGATGCCATCGGTTACGGGTGGGGGAACACTCTCGTCGCAATGGTCAGCTTATCCCTCTCCCTAATCCCGCTTTCGATGTATTTCGCCTCACGGAGATCGGCAGACGAAAAGTACTTGGAGGTTAACCTGAGCGACGAAGATTCTGGGCAATGATTTAAGACCACAGTATAAGGTCGGACAGGAAGAGAGAGTTAACTAACATTCAGATGCCTTCATACTTGTCTGAATTAACTTTACTATAGATGGAGGAGAGAGAGGGGAAAATGATAATATATATAAAGTAAATGAAATAGAAGGGCAAAAGATTGACCGTACCACTTCGTTCCGAGGACCTTGTGAGCGCTTCGAGACAATTTGGCCCTTCGTCGCATGTTAGAGCTGCTGGGCTGGGAGTTCCTGCTGTATCGTTGCCTATAAAGTCATCGAGAGGGGTTGTAAGTAACAAAGAAGGAAGGGGGTGGCTTTCGTGGCCCTCCCGTAACACACCGATTCGCCTACATACCAAGCCGGCATGTCTAACCCTTCTCTATGACCGGTGGCACCGACATCATCCTCTTCTCTGGCACTCTTTACCCCCTCCTCGTCGTTTACATGGGTAAGATCATGCGCCGGCATGGCCACCATGCCCAGCAGCTCGGGCTCCCCGTCAGCCGACGAATCGCCATGCGGAACTGTCACAGTTCAGAGGAACGAAGAGCCTCATGACATCACACAGGGGATTGGACAGCTCCCTGCATAATACCTCAAGTTGCTTCCACTACTCAGACACCCGCAGGATGCAAATCGCCAGCGATTAAAAACGGCATCTGCAACTCGGTACATCTCCCAGTAGGGCATTTCCCGTCTCTTAACTTACCGTCTATCGATGCGCTTTATGGAATATCTATTGCCGCTTACTGTATATAAATTATTCACTCTTTACAACCATCGCCAATGAGTATCACACACAGTCGAGAAGCTCAAAGGAAACGATGTCACAAGCTGTCAAGATCAAGACCACGAGTTATGAACTCGGTATTTGCCATAGGTCAATAACCTGGCCTCGGCAGCGTAACGAGGCCACATACATTGCCGCTATCTAGCCCTAGCCATCTGGACTCTCTCAGTCTAGCCCGGACTTGCAGTGCCGCAAAAGGAGGGGACAAAGAAGAAAAAAAGAATTCCGCCTACGCCCTGTTTTTAGTAGAATCCCATGCTAGCTCTATGACTTCTTGCCATCTCCAATAGCCAGCCTACACTTGCACCATGAGCCTGTTCGATTCGCTTCCATAATCCACTTCCACACGCGCCAAGGTTCCGCAATCAGAGCGCTAGGGAGACGAGAAGGGTATGATGATAATAAAGAATAAAGAGGGGCCGAACTCCATAATGCGCACGCCTTCCTAGCTCTGTAGACGCGGGGGAAGGGGGGAAGAAGGCCTAATAACAACGCTCCTCCGGCCGCCGGACCTATCCACGTGGAATGCACTTGGTAACCACAATAATACAAGAGAAGCTCTCCGAAAAAGGTCTCAAATCACACTTCTCCGCCGTTTCAATTTCATATCTCATCAACGTATATCGGCATCGGCACCTGCCATTCCCAGCATGACAACTACACGGTGTTATCGTGATAGTAAAAATCGATGTCTCGAGGGCGCAGTCGGTTTCCTCGTACAAATTCTTCGTCGCCGGGGGGTCGTTCGTTCTTAGTGTTACCCGTCAACATGCTTTGTAGGCTCATACACACGCTCTCGACGTTTTGGACCGGGCTCCATCCTTGCTGACCCAGCAAGTCAAGACAGATTATCCCGTTCGAGTAAATGTGCGGATGGATCGGGATCGGTCGGTCGGTCGTTTTCACAAAAGTAACCTCGGGAGGTTCTAGACGTGGACACGGCGCATTAGATTGAGGGTTGGCCCGGTATCCACCCATAGATCTAGAGTCGGGTACTACGCAAGAACGCAGGAAACTAACCGATGGGATAGGAGCCGGAAAATTTGAACTTGAGACGGTAGGTCTCGTTCTTGTACAGTGGGTTTTCGTCGAGGACTTTAATATCGAGGAACCATTCTTCAAAGTTGTCCGCTGAAACTAGCTCGATGCCAGGAGGAAGACTGTTATTGATCTAAAAACCACACGTTTAGAGGCTGTCCATTAGACATTGATCGAAGCGCAGCTTGGTCTCGCAAACCCATGAACGATGTGCATGCACTTTCTCCAGACTGCTCGACTCTCGTGAAGTGAGGTACAGTGTATTGGTAGGATAGCGATGGTGGGGGTGGAATGGAGGGGAAATGCAAGGCCGAGGTGTGGAGTGGAGCTCACCTTGTTGAGCTCCTTTGCTAGTCTCTTGGACGCAAAGTTGGCCATTTTCGGTGACAAGTGACGGACGAGGACGTCTACGGTTGCGTTGCCACGGGATGGTGTTGTTCTGGGGGTGGCTCGAGGCTGAACGGTACTGTCCGGGGTTTCCAAGATCGATGCGCAATCTCTAGGTCGTGGCAATAATGCCCATTACTTCGTATTTCGTGAAGCTGGAGCCGACAAACAGGGGAGCGTGACAGAATACAAAGGTAGAGTCAGAGAAAATATTGGCGGTGGCTGAGGCGGTAACCCCCAAAAAATATTGGTTGTGCTTCACGATGAGACCAGTCCAGCCTGGACCCCGGGATGAAAGGAGGGGCAGCTCTTCCACAGGTGTCGATGGTGTCAGGCAAAGCGTCAGGCTGCCAAGAGCAGAAGGACGGCCGGACGACGGGGAAAGGTGTGCCAGAACTCGAGGGTCAAAGAGAAGGCCACGGACTTGTCTTCTGCGCAATGTCAATTAGTATGGCTAGAATGTAATATTGAATCGGCGTGTCCATGTAGTTTATTTGATTTTGATGGTGGTAATTTTAGAAAGCTGATCGTGAAGTAGCGCAGGATGATCTGCCATCATTGATCGATGCGGACAGTGAGCGGCAATACCCACCAGCTTTCCTGCTGTGTCAGAGTACGAAGTACAACGACTGCCAGGCAACGTGCTCTGACATGGGGGGTTTTATTACTAAGAAGGCTTCGGTGCAACGAGCTCATGAAGGCCTGTACGAAGGCCTATACAAATACTAACAATCGAACATACACTTCATCATGTCACTGGAATCTGCGCGGCATCGCTTTCTCGAAACAATCGAATTGACCCGGTTTGACGATTACGTGCTCTACAAAATACATTAGTGTGCTTGCCTGCCTGCAGAAAACAGTGGAAATAGCAACGTCTGATAGATCGATCTTGACGAGGTCTGTGAGGTTGGGCACCATCGCTGTTGATGAGTTCCACAGGTTCGACATAGACATGGCCTGGCCTGGCTGACCTCGTGCTGGCTGCCTCCGAGCATTGGCGACTAGATACCATTCGTCTATCAATGTCCTCACTAGCATGCAGCCCTGTACCTTGGCGTCATTGATGTGATGACATTAGATCCAACGCAGTGATCATCGGCGTCATTGAACCTTCGACTTGAGGTGTCTGTGACAGCATCGGAGCACTAAGTTCTAGCGGCAACCCATAAAGTCCCAGAATTAGTCGCCCACAGCATTACTGTCTGAATGCTCATTTTAACTCGAGTTTGCAGCTTATGAGGATGGAATCAATTGACCAAAATTGCCGAGAGAGAGAGAGAGAGAGAGAGAGAGAGAGCAAGTCGGGGATCAACTACCAGCACCAACGTTGACCACGCTTTCACCCCTTCCTCTTGGTTCCCTTCCCAGTCTCCTTTCCATATACTTCGTAATTACTCTGAGCCGGGCCGGATTTTGTGAGAATGGACTTGTCGTATTATTTGGCGCCAGGTCTCTTCCACCTCCGTACAAAGTAGTTCTGAAGCAGGCGCAGGTTAACACTGCCCGCCTGTCGTCTCGAGGTTCCCACCTCCAATGCAGCTGCAGGTCAACTCTAGCTGGTCGCCTAAAGTAGAAAGACGACTAGTCTCAAGTAATTTGAATCCCGGAAAGCTGAGCCTTGCTAGCAGGTGTCTGATGAAGCGAAGGCGAGAGGAGGGGGTTCAAGGTATTACCTTCTTGTGAGCCACTTTTATACATTTAGTCTTCCCCGATTCTCTCAAGATTCAGGAGGGCGCCCACAGCCGCCCATTCTTGCCAACCGCGTATATTAAGAACTTAAGGGCGCTTCGGGACTACAGCAATTAAAAACCGAAAAACTTGGGATCTGGGGGCTGCCTCGTTGCTTCCTTGTCTCCTCTCACCAACCACCATCACCATCACCAACACCGTATCCCCGGAGCATCCCGGCATATTGAAAGACTCCCAACGCATCAATAGAGGATTTTCTATTTTGCCCAAAGCCTCTCCGTGTCACGCCCATTTTCCAATTCTTTCAAGAGAATTTCGCGACCTGTCTTTCCGAGTCTGATTTCCAGCCATCTGCCCTGCCCTTCTGCGCCTCGTTGTCTACGGTACTTATCCACTGGCCTCCCCCACCGTTGCAGCAACACAGATAATAAGGCTGACTTGACCCCGCTCTCTGTCGTTCCTCCTTGTCATTTCCCCTATTGCGTACCCCGCCATCCTTGATCTTTTGATCCATCGACCTGAACCAACAGTCCCAGGCGGCGCACTGGTTTCCCGGTTTCCTAGCTTTACCCTGCCTTTCTCCTAAGCTCTCTGTTAGCCCAATCCCTGGTGTGCCCATTCCATCATTCGCCACTCCTTCATCGATATTGATTCCTTTGTTGTTACCTGGTTACGTCTGGTCCGCCCATACGACACGACTGTCCGCAGTCGTCCCTCCTTGTACCATCTGGTGCTTCCTGTGCCAATCAAACCTTCGAAGCTTTAGCTTTCATTCCTGCCCAGCGCAGGTCTCCACGCCTCCAGACTCGACTCCATATCTATCGCGCGTCACCACCTGCTGTCGAGCCCAAGATGAGTTGTGAGTTAATGATCGACTCCCTTACAAGCTTACCACATTTATACACTGTCCGCTCTGCGGCGGCGATGGTACCCAAGTCAACCCTCGGAAGACAGTCTTGCTTCGGGGCAGCGTCGCAATACCACACCATTGATCGCAGAAGCTCTCTCGGGTGATCTTCCCAAGATGCTAACCAGGTTCTTTCCCAATTCGCTAGTTTCCGGAATGCTCAACCGGCTTCACGGCCAGCCTGAAAGCTACGATAAGAAGTAGGATCGCGACATGATAGCTAAGACACGCCCGTCTCCGTCCCTCGCTAACTAGGCCACGTCTAGATCCAAATACAAGTTCGGCCGAACCCTCGGCGCCGGCACATATGGCATTGTCCGCGAGGCCGATTCGCCTGTCGGCAAGGTAGCCGTCAAAATCATCCTGAAGAAGAATGTCAAGGGAAACGAGACCATGGTATACGATGAGCTCGACCTCCTCCAGCGTCTTAACCACCCGCACATCGTCAAATTTGTTGATTGGTTTGAATCGAGAGTAAGTTGCCGAATTCGTGCTGCTGTTCCAGACTCGACTAGGCCTGCGTCGCCTCGCTTTGTAGCTCGTTCATGCATCTGACCGGTTGATCGCAGGACAAGTACTACATCGTCACCCAACTAGCCACGGGGGGGGAGCTCTTCGATCGCATTTGCGAGCAGGGAAAATTCACAGAAAAGGATGCGTCGCAAACTATCAAGCAGATCCTTGACGCCGTCAACTATCTTCACCACAACAATGTCGTACATCGAGGTTCGTTTGAGCTGGCCCCATGAGCCCTTGCCCATAGTCTGTGGATTCAACCTCTACCTTGTTGAAGTTACTAACACAGCTCTACTTAGATCTCAAACCCGAGAACCTCCTCTACCTTACAAGGGCTCCCGAATCCGACCTGGTACTTGCCGATTTCGGTATCGCCAAGATGTTGGATCGCAAGGACGAAGTCCTCACCACGATGGCCGGGTCTTTCGGCTACGCGGCACCCGAGGTCATGCTTAAGCAGGGCCACGGGAAGCCCGTGGATATGTGGTCGATGGGTGTCATCACCTACACTCTTCTCTGCGGCTACTCGCCCTTCCGATCCGAGAACCTCCAGGACCTCATCGAGGAGTGCATGGCTTCGCAGGTCGTTTTCCATGAGCGCTACTGGAAAGATGTCAGCCAGGATGCCAAGGACTTCATCCTTACATTACTTCAGGCCTCTCCTGAGAAGCGATCCACGAGTGAGGTGTGTTATGCCAACATAGATATCCTTTTTTCTCTCCAGTTATATCCCCAGATTTTACTGACACTTTTATGCAGGAAGCTCTCAGTCACCCCTGGCTGACCGGCGAGACGGCGACCGACCACAACTTGTTGCCCGAGATCCGCTCTTACATGGCCAAGGCCAAGCTACGACGCGGCGTCGAGATGGTCAAGCTCGCGAACCGCATCGCCGCCCTCAAGGCCCAGGAGGAAGACCCCGAGAACTCGGACGTCCCCGACGAACCCGCTCTCGGTGGCGGCGAACCATCGAGCAACGCCGCGGCCGGTTCTTCAACTGGAGAGGGCAAGCGCTCTCTATCAAAAACTATCAAGGGTGCCATTTTCCGCGAGGTCGTATTGGCCAAGGTGCGTGAGATGAAGCAGCAGGAGGAGACGCGTAAGATCCAGGAGCAGGCGACGAAGGATTCGCAGAACAAGTAAGAGGAGGACCATCTTAGGAGATGTTTTCCTGTTAGGCTGCAAGGAGAAGCACTACCAGAAGGGGTAAAAGTTGGCCACGCCCTACCACGGAGCTGGTAGGGGTATTATGAGGAGCGGAAACCCAATACACCGAGTGCAAAAGGGTGTAACGAAATAGCCCATATCGGCGACAGTTACCAAGTTCATTTTTTCATTTTCATTTTATCCCCCTTTCTGTGTCATTTTATAGGCTCTTGAGAATTATGTTGTCTTTGTCATTTACATTTCCGCCTGGTATTCGAACTCTATGTCCTTGATCTGATCTATGCTTTGTTTTGCTGTGACTAGGACCGGGACTAGGATACTTAACGCAGTTCTCGTTGCTCTTCAGTCCCGAACACTTTCTTCCACGTCTTCGTGTTATCACGCGTATCCTCGAAACAACCATTGACCTATACCACCGCAAACCGCACAACATTCTTCAATCCTTAGGAAGCAGAAGGGAAAAGGAAAAAGAAGAAGTCCCCTCCAAAAATATGAAAATTAGCCTTTAAATACTAATATAAAGTAATATATAAAACTAGTTGGGATATGGAGATAAACTAGATGGGCTGGTGGTGAAGGGGGCAAAAAAAAAAAAAAAAGAAAAAAAAAAAAAAAAAAAACGCAAAAAGCCCCCCCCCTGGTTGCACCCAGAACAAAACCCAAATATTATACCCACGCACCCCAAAACATCCCCACTCCTGTCGTTCTACTCGCCCCATGTGCCATTGTGCGATGTGTTGTTGTTTTACTACGTGTTATGCTCTCTTTGTAGGGAGTAGGCTGGTAGACGCGGGTGCGGGTGTGTG
>SJVG01000123.1:0-61163 GCA_034774675.1 Scedosporium minutisporum
GGGGGGACTATGAGGTTGGACGGAACGCTGCCGGGTATGAATGGGCTAGGAGGGCTGAAGGGGTTGAAAGGGCCCGGAAGTTGGCGGGGCCGCCTCCTCATTTCGAAGTCGGACATTGTTGTCGTTGTGCTTTTGGGTTTCGAGTCCTACGTTTTTGGTGTCAGTTGACATACTGATATTCTGGTTAGGGCTGTTCGTTCTTGGTGGAGAACTCACCAGAAGAGAGAATGAAGTCAAAATTAGAGTAAAAAGACAAGAATTGGAGATGAGAAAATCAAAACCAAAATCAAACACACATATCTGGCCAGCAGGATTTGTAGAAGAGAATGACACGCTGAACGAGATTCCAAAAGAGAGAAAAACTGGTAAAAAGTTGGAAACTAAACGAGAGGAAAGAAAGAAGAAAGAGGAGGAGAGAAAAGGATGGGCGGGTAGAGGCTTGATCAAAGGGAAAGAAAAGAAAGTATGAGAGAGTTCAAAACCCGGTCGAGTGTCGGAAGTAGGTTGGGGTGGGTCAAGGATATATTGAGTAACCCGACGGATGGCGACGGGAGGAAAGAAACAGAAGAGAGTGCCGAGCAGATGTGGGTTAGAGAAGAAGACTGGGTAGATCGAGAGGGAGTCACAGAGAGAGGCAGATGATGTCAATGAAATGGGTGACTGACAGATGTTGGGGTGTGTATGCATCCCGGGAGTCCAAGGAGCCGGGGCCGGGACGTAGAACGTCGTACATCAAAATGGAGTACATGAGGGAGGCCTGGAGGGTGTGTGCAGATTGTCTTACGAAGAGCCAACTCTAATTTTGATTTTTCATCTTCCTGCCCGGTCAAGAGTTTGCAGGAGAAGAGTGCATCTGGTACATTCTACTTTCTACGAAGTAAGTGGGTGGTGTGGTTGTGTGGTGAGGCGGTGTGTCTGTGAGTTTCTGCTCGCGGTGGGCACTGGTGGTGGTAGGACGTTGACGTTTCATGTTGCCTAGGCCTGAGAGCGAGACAGGTGCAAGAGGCCAGAATTAGATCTGAATGCTAAGGAAACTGAAACGTGGTGGAAGAATAGCCCAATAGAGCCGCGCCAGACGAGGCTGTTTTCTCGAATTATGCCAGGCATCAAGATGGGACGAAGTTCTACGACGACATTGGCTGGAGAGGCAGAGATTGTCGCTGGATGGGCCTCGGCATCGGTCTCGAAGGTGTATTTAACCGGCCTTGCGAGGACGAGATGGCCAGCCGATCAAAGTCTTGGAGATCGCTGGATGATCTCTTCCGGGGGATTGCCGAAGAGGGCGACATTGTATTGTGCAAGAGAGTGGGAAGACGATGTGGAGTACGAAGTAAGAGGGGCCTATACGATGACGATGGGCTAGGACAGGGGTCGAGAAGGGAGCGGGGAACGGGAAACTGTAGGAAGGGAAGGTGTTCGCTTGGCCTGGCCAGGGAGGGAAAAAGCTCAAGTGGTCAAGGTTGGTAGTGAGCATGGAGCAATGGTTGGAACGGCGCACATAAAGAGCGTTGAACTGACAGGCCTGACGGCCCAAGAATCTACATTTAGAACGAGAAGACCGAACGACAAGGGCATCAATGGCACCTCTTGGAGAGGAGGGGCCAGAGAGCGGCAGCGGCACACACCCAGGCCGAACTGTGATCGGTCGTGGCCTGGTCTGGCTTGGGCGGCCAACGAGCGACACAACCAATGAACCAAGCCAAATGGCAACTGGGTTTTCCATTTTGGGACGTCGACTCTCCTCAGTCATCATCAACTCAGTCCATCCCGGTCGGGTGCATCGGCGTCCGTGCTGAGGTGCCGAATCTGACACAGACGACGTCTCGGGTTTCAGAGACACACTCGCCCTCCACGCGCTTCGTCTAACTGGCTAAATGGGATTGCATCAGGTACGGTCAATCTCAGTCTGGTACAAGTCCGCAAGTGAGCGAGTCGCGTGCCAGTGCCAGTGTGTACAGCGATGGAAAATATGGGAAGCCCGTCCCCATATTGATCGCCCATGAAGCACTTCTCAGGATCCGCCGCTGCCTTTCCGTAGAGATGGAGATGGAGCAGACAATTGAATTCTTCTAGCGCTTCAATTGCGCTTCTTGGCCTCGCTTCTTCCCTCTGCCGAGCCCGCCTGTCTCATCAATAGATCCTTCTCCGCCCTGTCCCTCTCTCGGTCACCCAAATCCTCTCTTCTTCTTCTGCCCTTGTATTCCGCTTCCCGCTTTCCAAAATGTCCGAGACACAAGGTAGAGAAATAAGGTTCATAGATTTTACTTCGTCCGGCCGTTTTCGACGGCACAAAGAGTTCTAACTAGGAAATGAGCCCAGCACATGGCGAACTGCACGTATTTCTCCCCGAGTGCCGCGAAACTCACCATATTAATTTGCAAGTGCGAATTTGAAGCCGTGAAACAATTTTCGAGCCTTTCGTTTCTTTAACCTCAATTCATGTAGTCTTCCGGCAGCTCACCGATCACCGGAACGGAGAACACCGACCACGCAGAGACTCTTACACTCACACTCACACTCACACTCACCACGTGTCCGTGAGGGTTGTTCGGTGCCTCCGGTTGATCACTGCGTGCCCTTGAAATGTAATCAGCAGTCTGTGTTCATCCCAACAAGTGACGGATTCATCAATCCCCTGGCTTTCTGGAGCAAGTGTGAAAGCTACTCTCCGCAATGGAGGAGCAAGGTCGCCATCCGCAACCGAACCAAACTTCGCATACCCCTCATGATTCTCTCCCCTTCTTCTGCGTGTTCTTTGCTTGTTCCATTGCTTCAGTTGAATTCTTCCGCATAAAGTGGCGAGAGAGTATGTCCCAAATCCCAAGCACTGATATCCCCTTCAACCACATTTGAACGCATCTTGGGTTTGTTTTCCCAAACGTGCCACGGTGGAAAGGATTTGCATTCACACAGACGCCTGGTTCGTAGTCGAGATGAGACGGATTCAGATCGCCGCCCAGGGACAGCACGACACGAAACGGATTCGACCATGTAGAGATGGCCATCAATACGAGGATTTGGGTCGAGCTTGTTGTCCTCACCCGGCCTCTCTGGATTCCGTCCCATCTTCTCCCTCTTCGATTATGATTCAAGATGATTTTCAAGTCAGATGCGCGAGCATGAGGGACAGCCGATGCAAGAATCCCCAACCCTATACCAGGGTATAGAATGTTCCATTTCCCCGGTGCGTCGTTGTTCAGAAGGTTGGACAAAAAAAGTCTGGTTCTGTTTAAGCGGCAAAATACGATGTGTTTTGGGTGCGGTGTATTCTTGTTCGCGACTCGGTTGCCGTCTCACCACGGACTGGTTGACCGCTTGCTCCTGACGTCAATGTCGACTTTTCCATCATTAGCTTTTGTCAATTCCGGGTCTTGTCTTGCCCTCATCAAGCGAAGGATGGCGTGACACTCTCGACTACGTCCTTCCTTCGGCATCATGTGGGGCTTGAGCCGCTGGATGAGCGCAGATGACCTCAAGTATTCCTGGTTGGGAATGGGCTTATGGCGTTTTGCTTTCCTGGAGAGCGTTGATGTTGATGCGGGCTTCGTTAGACGGGACTGATCACTCTTTAGGTACATGCCCGAGGGCTCCCGGGAGAGCGGCATGATGGCGTGAATCTTGCTCTTTCCCCGCAATGAATGGCATGAATCCTTAGATGATAGTTGATGAAGGAGATTTGCAAGTAATCGTAGTTTCTTTGTACTCGTATCCTAAAGATACAGCTAGGGTATTTGATTCGTATAACGCACCCGGTTAACTCATTAACAAAAAAGAAACCTGTACTACCATGTCCTGCCCTTGAACCCGTTTCCGAAAGTTAAATCGAAGCCATCGCTTTCAGCCGCCTTGATTTTACACTCCGCCTACCATTATTCTACTTCCTGAGACAAATGGGCTTCACTGGCCGGGGTAAGCCATGCCTTGCTGAGTCTGGTACTGCTCCTTTACGCCGCCCTCGGCAAGGAGGGCCTCCTGATGGGCAGCCTCCTTATCCTGCTGGATGAGGGAGCAGCAGCCACAGCAGCAGGAGATGAGGATATCGCTGATGCAGTTGCCTTCGAGGTGGTACTTGGCGCGAACATCGGCACGCTGCATGGCGAGGGGAATGAGGGAGAGACCGACACAAGAGGAGCCGACGAGGAGAAGACACTGGATTTTCCAAGTTAGTTTATCAATAGCAACCAATAAATGTCTTCTGTTTCACTTTTATCCGGTTGTGAACAATTGACAAAATACGACATACAGTGGTGTTGATAGGCTCATATCCCTCAAGGTTGGCATTCTTCCTCATGCGGTGATGCGTCTTGCCAAAGGTAACGCAAGGCAAGCAGCAGGTGATGAGGCAGGAGTCAATAGGGTTGAAGCAGTCGAAGAGACCGGCGAACCAGGACTTAGAGCCCTCGGGGGACTTGGAGTTGATGACCTCGGCGGGCTTGGCGAGGAAGTCGTTGAGGCGGTTCTTCCAGTCCTCAACATCGCGGTTGTCGATGGGGCCGGGCTTCGCGGCGCCGGGAGCGGGGGCCGCAGCGGGTGGGGCGCCGGCCTGGGCTTGGATAGTGGTCTCGACTGGGGCGGCCATTATTACGGTATTGTACTAAAGAAGAAGAAAAGAAAACAAATGAACAAAGGGGTATCAAATAAGAGAAAGAGAGTGAAAGAAAGAAGAGTGTCTATTAGAGACCTGGTCTGTTTGGTGAAAGGAGCGACGGCGAAAGGATGGATGGAAAAGAGCAGAAAGGATCATGAACGAGAGGATTTGGCTGGTCATAATATACCTAGTTTCGAGGAGGGAGAATCTCAAAAGTCTACACTTCCCTCGCCGCTTCTCGTCGCCGAACTCCCTGTCGTGCATGCTTATCCGTCTGCTTTGGTTCCGCAATCTGGAAATATCCACCATCCACACAACCGCCCCCTTCCTCTTCTCGGCCTAGAACACGCTAGCTCCACTACCAAGAAGGAGATCTAGTCCCCGAGTCCCGAACGCAGAGATTGACACGAGGAAGATGATTTCGAGAGACATGTCACCACCATCATTTGCAGACCTTGCCCTTCCAGGATCCCCTGCTAGGGGATCCATATCTGACGAATGAACGTCTCCACGGCTGTCAAGCGCCAGGCTGTGAACTGCAGCCACAATGGAAGTCGCCCATCCCTCCTGGGGAACCCTGGTCGTGTTTTTGCCCAACCATTTACATCTTTGCTGTGACCCCATGGTTTGGACCAAGTTCAATGCCGCTTGTTATCGGATTCAAGCTGGAAGTCGTGCACGGCGTAATGCCAGGACGGATCCAACTCATAAACTTTATACCTGTACCCGATGAGCTCAATCATGTGTGCTGAGAATACAATCATGAGGCGTTATTCGTCCTTGTTAGGCATAGAGACGGAACTAGTTCCTTGATAACAGAGACCTATCTGCTGATGATCATATCCTTTCCTGAGTCTCCTCACCGTTCTGGATTTCCATGAAAGGTTAGGTTCGCAAGTTAGGTTAGGCATTAGCCACAGTCTCCTCTCATTTACTTCATATGAAGGGAGGCGTGGAGAGTCTTAGCGTCTGCCAGGTTCAGCCCTTCCTTGGCGTCATGGTGACGGGGGTACCACGCGTTGGACTACTTCAAAGAGGGAACCTGTGCGAGAAAGGCGACTCTTGAGCGAAGAGAGATCGGCTTGCGGGCAGACTGAGACAATGATTCGTTCGTGGTCTCATGTAGCTAGGGAGGGTATTGAATCACATGTTGTAGGGGACATGCTCGGTTGAGTATTATCTGGTAAGTTTTCCGAAATCGAGAGGCGCAAAGACCGTTCGTTCAGTTCTCCTTCTAACCATAGGATGCCAAGGGGAGGTGGGGACCGGAAAAGTTTCTTTCGTCTTACTCTTCATCGCTCGCCGTGCCTTGCTTCGAGGCTCGAGCCATGAGTGAGCCATGAGTCCATGCCGCCAATCTTAACTATCATCCTTGCATGCTCCTTGATTACTCAAACTAATTTTAGGGACTAATTTCACTTAGCTTCAGCCCTGGGAGCACATGCAGGGTTGTGATGCACTGACCCATGTCTGTAATCTAACGCACCCAAGCTCGGCTGTGGTCGTGCAGACGCACCGTTTCACGGTTGGCTGCTTCCTTTTTCTTTGGCATCAGGTGAGGTTGATTGGATTGTGCACCTGGAGGGACTGTTCCTCCAGATTTGCTTGCACTTCTGGGACGGTGAGAGAGTTGCCCGAGCCTTCTTCCAGATCTTCTTGCTTCTTCTTGGCAGCCTTATAACTGCGAAACCTGATTTTAAAGCTCGCTCCGGGGAATCAATAATCAATGAAGTCGCACATGGCTCCCCGGAGGAAACTGCTCGGAGCCGATGCTAGAGAGGAGAGAGCAGAAGCTTCCTCGGGACTGGTCAATTAGCTTGGGATTCTTGATCCAAATCCTGCAGCAGACCCACTCAAGTGGCAGTGTCGCAGCGTAGGGCGCAGTTCGGCATTTGACGGGTAACCGAGGATCAACTACTACTTCGTATGAAGGTGCTGAGACCTTGAGAGTGAAAGTGAGTCACGCCGGGGGAGGGAAAACGGTTTAACTTTGTCTAGGACGAGAAAGCAATCGATCATTCTAACAGACATTCGCTGGTATTGTGTCTTCTTCTTCATCCAGAAACTCAAACCCTTGAGTGCTTGGCTGCCCCCGAGGCAATGTAGCTGGTAATCAAACTCCATCATGGGGACGGATGAGCGACATCGTATTGAAGGTTCGTTGTGGAGAGCGTCTCCTTTATAATTCTCTTTGAGGTGAACTGTGCGGGTGATACTCTCCAGTGGAATTGAGCCAGTAGTAAATCTTGCATGAGCGGTAGAATTGCGCTCCGATCCCGATATTCCGGGTGAGCTGTCCTGGTTGGATCCTCCCGAGCTGACGGGATGGGTCCGTCTGCGCATCAATCGGGCAGACCTTTCCGAGAATGAATAAAATCTCGTCGCCGTTTCTTTTATTGGCACGCACGCTTACATGCTAAATTAAGAGTTACACGTTATCCCAGGAGGTGGACTTTTCTCGTCAGTCGTGATTATTCCCCTGCTGCTGCCGATCTCACCAGTGCCCAGCACTTGCGCATGCCCGTCCCCATCGACTCTTCGTCAATCTCATCCTCTTCCGCCCATCGCCATTGACCCAATTCGCACGGCATATCAGCCGACGCATCAGCAGAAAATGAGATCGTAAATATCTGAACATGCATCGTCAACTTGAGGTGGGAAAACAGCCATGGTACGCTGCCAAGTTCACCCCCGTGCTTAAGAACGAAGTTTGGTCCTAGGCCGCCGTGACCAACCTCCTGTAGCTCTCTAATATACTTGATCGCGGCCGTCTTCCGAGTCGAGGACTTGCCCGCGGATGCTTCTGAGAGGGCGCCGCTGGGTAGTTCCCAGAGGCGAGCCAGGAGTCCTTTGTCAGGACGACGCCGGATGAGGTATCTGCCGTCAGGATGTCGAAGGGCGCAGACGACAGTCTCCTCCTCTCGAACCGCTTTCTTGACTATTTTCAGAGGGAATCTACGCGCGTACTCGATGGCGACGGAGAGGCGGGCTTCGCCGGAAGGTTTCGCGTCAATTCCCTCATCAGCAGATTTCGTGGCCCTCTTGTTTCTCGTGCCGTTAGACCCATTCTTTTTAGTGGCGGGAACGGAGGCGTCTTCATCAGTGAATGTCTCTTCGAACGGCTCGCACAAGGTGCATATATCCTCTATATCCACCAACTCATTCTTGATCTCCTTGCTCCCTGGCTCTGCGCGTTTTTCAGCAAGCGCCACCCCCTCCTGGTATGCGAGGCACGTAGAACTAATCGGACAAGAGCCGCAATTAGGCTTCGGCGCACAAATGGTGCTGCCGAGTTCCATGAGCGCCTGGCCCCAGCGTCCCGGAGCATCGCTCAGAATCTCCTCGTCTGTCGTGGTGCGCACGTCTTCCGCTACAGCCTTGACTAGAGCGTCGGCAGCACCCCACATGACATCGATAACAGTCTTGTCCGATTTGACGTTACCGTATATACCGAGCTGTCGACTGAGAACCCGAAGGACGTTGCCATCTACCATGGGGACTGCGCGACCAAACACAATGGACGAGATGGCACCAGCTGTATACCTCCCCACGCCTGGGACTCTTGCCTCCAATTCCTTTGGATCAGCTGATAGGAGCCCCTTCATTTTGGGGTCCCTGACAACCAGAATTGCCGCCTCATGTATCCGCCTGGCGCGGCTGTAGTACCCCAAGCCTCTCCAGGCGAGGAGCACCTCGTCGACGCTAGCATCCGCAAGGTCATGTATTGTCGGCCATTTCGCCATCCACCTATTCCAATAATCGATAACGACAGACACCTGCGTCTGCTGAAGCATAATCTCGCTGATCCAAACCTCGTAGGCCCTCCGTTCGAGGGCGTCGCGGAGCCCGTCAGCGTCGCTGGTCGCATAAGGGTCAATCCACGCTTTGCGCCATGGCATGTTGCGCGTGGTGCTCACCGAGTCGAACCATCGTAGCAGCGCATCTCGGCCGGCTCTCCCCTTTGCATCATTCCGGAGTAGCTGTGGTCGGTGGTAGTCGATCGCGTGGGGTCTGCCGCTCGTGGAGACGGGAAGAACCTCCAAGGTCGAAGAGCGATCGAAGAGTGTTTCGGAAAATTGCGCGTCTTTCTTAGCGTCAGACGACGCGACTTTTCTTCTTTTTATGGGTCTTGGGGTCTCTTCGTGTTCGTCATCGCTTTGGGCCCGACGGCCATTGTTGCTCGAGGTTACCTGGTGGACTGGTTGACGCGTCGTCGCGCTGTGGGCTTTTAGCGGCGCCTTATGGAAGAAGGAAGACGTGGAGACATCTGGGTCGGCCTCGGATGCCTGCGCGGAGATTCTGCTTGCTGCAAGCCGGGCGGCCTGCCTCCGGTCTGGGCGCATGGTCCGGAAAAATCGTCGAGGTTGATGATTGGTTCTTGTGCTGTTATGAAGGTTGTGCGTGTCGTTGATGTGTTAACTGGAAGCTGCGATGGTTAAGGTCTTAGTCAGCACAACTGGATGCTCAAAGACTCGGATCCATCCACGATTTGATGTAAGCCATTATCGAGGTATTGGACATATCGACGGTCGAATGTAGTTCAGAAATTCAGAATTGATCGTGTCATAATATCTCCGTCCCGATTCCTAATTTAATTGAAGCACGCCTCTTCGATACTATACATCTATTTGACACGAGCTTTGACTTCACTATGCGTGCCCGATAGCTCTCCTGTGCTCGACCAGAAAATTGTTAATTCTAGTGGTCAGAATGCGCGAAGGTATCACGCCTCGCGGGTCGGGCGAGAATGGGCTTCATTCGCATACTTCTTACCTCGGTACACGAGGAGCCATTTTCAGATCAAGATGGATTGATCCGTTGTCCAGCTCCGGCAAGGCGGGTGGGGATGGCATCCATGCGGAGCCCCATAAGGCGACGGCAGGATCATTCCTTTGCAGCACGGTAGTTTATTATCGTCAGATTTATCTGGGATGTGGCTGGGGAAAATAGGAGAGGTAGTGGGTGAAGCCGATCAACGGATGGTCTGATAGGCTGTTCGCTGGATCCATCGTGCTGCGAATGGACGCATCATCTTGCCGAATCGGTGGGTTCTGTCACATTCGCGTCAGCACATCGTGACGGGGGCCTGGCGATTTGCGTGCTGAATCCCTGTTCCCCCAGCCAGTTCGAATACCAACCGGAGTCTTGTCGTGGATACAAAATGTGGAATCCTGCTCCTTCGTTTCTTCCTTGGAGAGGAGAATGCCATTCCCTTCCCTGCGTTTCCTTTTGTTCCCAGGAAGTGTACGTTCTGTTCCGCTCCCCCAACTGGGCGAGCTCTGAACCGCGCGACAAATGGCCGCTCCGTACCCGAACGCCCCTGCAGGGGACCTAGAGCAGACTGACTTAGGAACCATGTGGCAGGAGGCACTCATCAAATACTACGAAGAATGCGGTACTGACCTCCGTGCCATCCACCCGTCTAGATTCACAATGGCGCATATCGTTGCCGAGCAGGATCACCAACTCCTGCTTTTCAACCAATTTCGCCACGACAAGGGCAAGCTCGACAAGCTCAGGATCGTCATCTCAAGCAACTCCTAAATCATCCAGGGCGTCGCAACTCACATCGCCGAAGCCGCCAGCGCCGCCTTCCCGCCTAGTGCCGCAATTCTGACAGCCTTCAACTACGTTCTCAGTGCGTCCAAGGTCGTGTCAGAGGACTATGACTTGATCGTTTCCTTCTTCGATATAATGAACTCCTTCCTTGAACGAGTATCGATGCTCGAGAATCGCATGCCCAACGAGTGGCAGTTCAAGAAGTTCCTTGTCAACGTTTTCTCCGCTATGTTGACCTTGAGCGCCATCGCTCGCAAATGCCGTCAGAAGGGCCGCTTGAGCAAGTGGGCCAAGGCGCTCATTGATGGGAGCGACCCGAAGCTGAAGGCTGCCTTCGATTCGTTGCACATGCATCTCGAGCGCTTCGAGTCGGCGACCATGCTCGCGACGCTGAAGCAAACCATTGACACGGCCAAAAAGGTCGAGGGCATTGGTCAGGATGTGAAGAATATCCATACCGGCATCCAGCAAAATCTGGTTCTGTCGCAGCAAAGCTACATGGTAGGCCTCGAGACTAAGGGCTTCTCTAAGGATGCCGCCTTCACTAGCCACGAGATTCTCACTGTTGTCAGTCGCCAGGAGGAGCGTGGCGCTGAACATGTTGCGGGCTTGCAGAAGGTGGTGAGAGCCCTGAATAAGATGTCCGGAACTATGAGCGGCCAAGATTCTCGACTTGTTGACGCTGGTGCCCGCAAATCCGCAGCCATGCGCATACTGGAGAACCGTCTATCGTGTAACGTGGACGACAGAGCCCAGCTCACTGAGATCGAGAATGTATACGTCAATGGAACATATCAGTGGTTCCGCGAGCAGGAAATATACCGCGACTTTGAGTCTGGAACCTTGCCTCTGGTGTCCATTTCGGCCGCCCCTGGCATGGGCAAATCCTCGCTGTCTTACACTGTCATTAGGGCATTGCAGGATGAATATATCGGAGACCCGACGACCTTCATAGCCTACTTTTTCTTCCGAGAAGATGTAGACGAGCTGACCACTGCCTCCCGGATGCTGCGCTCCTGCGCCATCCAGGTCGCTCGCCAGGATGTGAGATATCGAGAAGAAGTCTTGACGGACCTCCAATTCGAAATTAGGTACCCTGAGGATAACAACGATGGACTGAACAATGATAATCTGAGGCTTTGGCAGCGTCTGTACAAGAAGAAATTTGACAAAAAGTCGTCCCGACGCCTTGTCCTGATTCTTGATGGTGTCGACGAGGCGAAAGAGGACTCGCGGAACTATCTCGAGGAACTCTTCAGAGAGATTTGCGCTTCGGAAGACCTGAATATCCAGATTCTGTACACGTGTGATCCGAGTATTTTCCAGATAGATGCCGAGTCAATTTCCGTGAAGAATTTCCAATTGACCAAGGAGCATCTGCTTCCCGACATCAAAGCCGTCATCTTAGCAAGGTTGAAATCCCTCAGTCGACTTCGCAAGCTGTCGCAAAGGACCAAGAAGAAGATTGTACTGCGCTTAACAAAGCAAGCCGACAGTTTGTCTCACACCCTGATCTTTTTCTTCTCCCTGACCTTTTTTTCATCTTGCACTTGAATGTTGACGAGTTGGCACCTACAGCGATTCGCTACATTGATCATATGCTACGCCGACTCAATCAAATTGGCCGGGAGAAGGCTGTCCTCCGAGAACTCGAGGCGTTGCCCACTAGCACGACGGACTTGTATAGAGTTCTACTCGCGGATTGTCAGAAATCTCGGTCGGATCAGGACATCGAAGTCCTTCGCAGATTTTTCGCCTGGCTGGCGTATTCAAAGGAACCGCTGAGCCTCGGAGCAGCCAACAAACTGCTTCATTTCATCGCCGAGGACAACAACATTAGCATCGATGAGGAACTTGACAACCGATGTGCTAGGTACGTTCGATGTCGCCTCGTTCGTCCTTCTTATTGGTTGTATGTAGTTTCAAAGCTAACCATGATTCCATCAAGACTTCTCCGCCTCTCAAACTCGAATGAGACGGAAGAGAATGAAGACGAAGACAGCGATGCCGAGAGCGATAAGTTTGACGATGACAAGATAAATGAGAATGAGGAGAACTATCAGGAAGATCTCGAAGTATTCCTGAGTTTTCAGGAACGGTCTCTTCGAAGTTATTTTCGACCACGCACCAACGCAAGGGACGACAGACTCCGAAGCTCGCGCTCGCTAGGACACGCCATGATTCTCAAGATAATCCATTCTATCCTGACTTCGGAGGATGAAAAACCGAGTTTCGCGCAGGTAGATCTTTGCCACTACGGCGTTCAATTTTGGATACAGCACTTGCTGGAAATTGAACCGGACGACCTGACCCAGGACGAGTTGGTCCGCACCATTGACGCCATTTGTGGGATCCTCTCTAACAGGGGAGGATCCATTCGCAAGATGGAGGAATATCTCCAGGACGACTTGGATGTCGTTTCAGGCAGTATTCTGGGAAACACTGAAGAGGCTCTGGGCAAGGCGCTGACATGCATTCAAAAATGGGCCGTCAAGGCTACCCAGCTCCCGTCTTCCTCCATCTCAGGAGGGACTGTCGCCTGGATGAAGCCATTCGCACGCAATCCCAAGGCAATCCATATCAAAATTGCCGATGCACATGTCTCAAATTGGCTCGCGAGCTACGATGCAGATTGGGATCACGTCGTTTATCGGCGTTTCGCCTTTGCACATCAGGCGTTGTATCTGGGACGCGAACTGCCGGCAGTACAGCAAAATGAATCGCTGAGAAAATATTTGGAAACTCGAGACGCCGAGCCTAACACTGATATCTTCTCCAAGGAATCGTTTATGGCGGTATCAAGAGCCTTTTTGCACATTGATATGACGGCACAATCATACAAATCCATCGGTGTCGCGATGGTATTGGCTAATTTGAAGGAGGAAGGGCTAGAGCAGCTCAGGCTTGGTGCCCAGAGTGCCGATACACCTCTCGATTCGTTAACAATCTTCGCTAAGATGGGTGGTGCGATTCTAACCATTGTCAACCGTATGGAGCCACCGAAATCCCTGGACGCCAGAGGAGATAACAACGCAGAACCCAAAGGAGCGACGGAAGATACCGCTAAGACGGATCCTAAAGTCGCTGCCCAGGAACGTGAAGGCCGTGCCAAGCCGGGCGATGTCAAACCGGACACTGGGAGTGATAATGAAGCAAAGACAAAGACGTACGAAGATTGGGTCCATGAGGCGCTCGATGTTTTATCCTCTGCTCTAAGCGTTGTCGACAAGATTCCCCCGAGTGACCTTGAGAACCTCAGAGTGCGACGCACCATTCGTGAGATCTGGCTCATGAAGGCCCAGGCGGAGTTGTGTCTCAGCAATGCAACGAACACTGTGGACTACTGCCAGAAAGCGAAGGCGGCCATCAAGACCGACGAAAGGATCACAGGACCCATCGCAACTATCGTTATCAAGTTGGCCAAGATGGAGGAATGGGGAAAGCTAATGGACGCGCTCCGACCGCTATGTCCGAACAAGTACGATATCTGGTACAACATTTACGAGTACAACAACGAAATCGACCGGGCAGCTAAAGAGACGGGACGGGTCGACTACCTTATCGACTTGTATAGGGAATGCTCGATTCTGGAAGACTTGCGTACCTGGCCGGTCACCACAATGCACAGTTGGGCTGCCTTCTTCCAGGAGGTAATCGGCACAAAAGATGCAATCCAGAAGGCGAAAGCCATCCTGAACAAGATTATTGATGTGAGCACAGTCACGTCCAATATCACCATGGCATCTTTCCGTCTTGCAAACATCCTGCTGGAGGAGTTCCGTACCACGCGCGAGCCTGCTGAAAAGCTTGCCGCGTACCGGGAGATGCAGGCCCTAGTAAAGCGTGTTGGTGATATGATGGGCAGCGATTTTGATTCCAACCAGTCTCAGAACATGATGCCGCTGGTCCTGATGATGCGTAGGCTGGATGCTTATGAGTACCATCAGAGCCTCGAGCGGATGTTCCAAGGCTGCATTCAGGCCCTTACGGACGAGGTGTCATGGAACGATAAGGGTAGTTTCCGAGCCCTGGCCAAGGCACTTGCAGTGGTTGATCTTGAGGAGGACGCCCGAATTGCTGTCACCTGCCAAATATACATCACTGATATGGAAGTCCACAAGAAAGAGCGTTCAATGAGCGAAAGCATAGCTGATAATGGAGACACGGGCGGCCATTCTGAGCAAAGTAATGGCGCATTGGGGGGGACTGGCCCGAATGGATCTGGATCTTCTGAAAAGCATCTCGAGGAGGAAAAGAAGAATAGTGACGATAATGATTTTGCTGCCTCGGAAGTTGATGAGGACCTGGACCCGGCCAACGGCCAACTTGAGTGTGACGGATGCAGCGAATTGTTCTCGAACTGGCACAATGGCCCGTTGTATCTGTGCTACTACTGTACCGAGCTCGACCTCTGTGAAAAGTGCTACACGAAGCGCTCGGAGAGGCTGTCCGGGAAGCTCCCTCCGGATTGGCGAGTCATCTGCCCTGCCGGGCACAAACACATCAAGGCGCCGGTCGAGGGATGGAAGGGACTGAAGGATGGAGTGCTCAAGTTCGAGGACAAGGAGGTGACTTTCCGCGATTGGCTGGTGGAGTTAAAGGAGAAGAAGTGGCCTGAGGCTTGGGTGAGATACTGGGATGGTGAATCGACCTAGGAGAGCAACAGTACCTTCGAAGCTGGCATTTTCTGTAGAGGTCGTTAGAACAGTTGTACGGAATGTTTTTTCTTAGAGCTAGATGGATATATAGGTTGTTGGATAGCCTTGCCAGTCATGATTTGATACGAGGAGGGAATTTCACACCTCTGCTCAACCAAAATCTTATTTTAAGGTTGATGTTTTCTTCTTCTAATCAACATCTACTACTTTGCTCCAGCAAGTGGAGGAAGGCACCACTGGCCCAAGGATTCCATGTCTCCTTTTCTTCTCACATTTTATTTGTCCATCCATCTTCCTGAGTTTACACCAGTTATTGTCTATGTCTTACCCCAGTGACATTCATCGTCCCTTCCTAGAGTGGGTGACACCCTGGTGCTTTGTATATTTCCCTCCAGCTGGAATGGTTCTATCTTAAGTTGTCCCATCTTCCCTCTTTATCATTGACCGCACAATCAACGTAATCGCACAATCGATTCCACACCATACACAACTCTAAAACGTCAAGAAGCAGAGGAAAAAAATGAACTTTATACAGACCCTCTATACTGCTGCTGCCTTGGAGAGAGAAGTTATCCTGATTCTTTTACGAGCCTTCAAGGATTATATCACTTTTCTTTCTGCCTTTGGAGCTATATTGATAGAGCTTGTCTATCCTGGGTTCCTCGACGGCTTTACGAACGAGGCGGTTATATCGGCCTTGGATTTGTTCATGTATCTTCAAGACTCGATGAAAGATATATCATCCCGCAGCTTCGGTCGCCAACGACTACTTCTGCGCCTTACTATTAGAGGCCTGCTCTTCTTCAGTCCTCGGATATTTCGTCTTCTTTGTCGGATGACCAGACGCTGGCAAAGACGTGAATGAATCCCCAAGACGTGCCCGAGTCTTCAGATGGAAAAGCGTCCTATTCCACGACATTTATCCCCATATGGTATGATTGTAATCCTTATTCTAGAAACTCGCGCACTCATCGAACTGCCTGATGACTTCGAGGAAGACTAATTGGAATGGATATCAAGCGGTTCCCAGTATCAAACCCGTCGCATACTTTGGTCTAATTCTGGCGGGTATTCTCGAGAGACTGGACGATCTTCAACCGACCCTTACAACATGCCTTGTCTGTCGTCGTTGCCATCTTGCATTGCCGCCCGGCCCCGGGATCTGTTCGAGAGATAAAACGGAAGCAACCCCCACAAACAGTCCCTAGCGTCCGTCAACGGATTGCAAGCAATAGGATGGTTGTATCCAGAATCGGTGGACTTTCATATGGCCCTCTCGTATTGAGAACCGGGCCTCTGGCGGCTTTTACGGCAACTCATCTCTACCTCGAGAATTGGGTTCCAGCAACCATGGCTAGTGAATAACGTACCCATGGATAGTCGTCGGGGGCTAAGATTCTGATAAATCAACCAAGATTGAGGTGGTTATTCTATAATGGAGAGCAAACTGGAGGAAAAAGAGATGATAACCTGCATCCTGCCATGGGGGAGTTATTACGCGCAAAGCATTGTTTAGAGCTGCCGAATCATCCATGTTGTCATTGTATATAGGGTTCAAACTGACAATTGACTGTACAAAAGAAACAGACTCTCAAAACACCAATAATGAACTCGCACAGCCAACCAATCGAGCCCGAAATATCGTGTGGAATTGTCAAGCTAGGGTCCATCAATACCGAAAGCCCAGGCTAGCAATATCATCAGATGAGAATAGTTCTATAGCCTCGAAGATACACCAGAAGTGCACAGGCTTGACATAGGTCATGGCCCCATCCTGGTGAGAAGAGGAACATGCAGCCTCCAACTCGTCGTTACTCGTACCCTCTGGACCAGACTTGGGTGGCTGGTGTGGTTTCCTCGGTGCCATGCAGTATGGTGCGTTCGGGTTACGCCAGAACAACCCCCACTCATCTTCGTAGCCACGGTCTACTCGGCGAGCTGACCCACGAAGAGCCCGTGTCTCTGCTGCCTGGCCCTCTTTGACAAAGTAGGGTCGGTAGCCCGCACACCCCGCCACCATGAGGGTATTAAGCTCCCTCGAGACCACCCCGCTGTCGACTTGGCGTACTTTAACTGGCACCGAGGCCACAGCGGGGATGAGAGAGCTTCCCATATAGAGTGACGCATATTTGACCCCATCTATCTCCAGAGGGGCATGATACGAGTACTGACCGTCGTCCAAGGCACGCACTTGGCTCCGCACATTCCCGTCCTCGTCCCAAAGAAAGAGCCCTGCGATCCACCCCGTCACCCACTCATCCGAACTCCCGCTGAGTTGAGAATATCCGTATTCAGAGACCATCTTGCCCCAGAAATCAACCACCTCTTCTGAAGTCGGATCGTCGAAGGAAGCAAGGATATGCTTGAAGATGGGGACCAAGTCGCCATGGTATCTCTCAGCCTCAGGTCCCCAGGGAAGGATCTTATCCATACGGCGCTGCAGCCTAGCCCAATCCTCCTTCTCACCCAAAAGGGTAATTCGCGGAATGGCACATGTTGCGCATGAGAAAGAGTACTCAAAGTACTTCTGCATACTTCTCATAAAGAGGACTGCCGCGACTGTTCTATCTTCAACCGTCGTCGTCGAGAAATCGGGCATAATCCAATCCTTAAGCTCCGGGTCCTTGACATTTTCGCCAATATTGTCGGCCATCATGTTAGCGAATAGGGCATAATCGGCAGTCTCGATAGTGCCCTCCACCTCGACTACTAGTTGTTTCTTGTTTTTGTGGCTAACGAAGAAGTCCCTCAACTCCTCGGCATTCTTGTTGATGTAGAAGTTGATTTGAGAAAGGATACAGATCCAGAAATCGTCGGGCCGGAGGACAAGATTATTGTGGTGCTTCCAGGCATGAGCAGCAGCCTCGATGAGGCCGTTCTCGCACCCAACCATACCCGGGGCGTCGGGTTGGGAGGAGAAGGAACTCGCAATAAGGTTGAGGCATTTGGCACCGTCGGCCGTGGATGCCGCACCCAGCACCTGTCTAGGGTTGGTGGTCAACGGTTGAGAGGCCGGCCATACTTCCGGCGTCACGTCGCAGGTAACAATGGTGACGGGCATTGTAGATACTGAACTTGTTGGTTGCACTTATCACACTGGAAGGCTATGAACGGCTCGGACCTGATATTGAATGGGGGAACTGAAGGTTTGCCAGTGTTGAGAACCATCGTCTTGATATACTCCTGAGAGTGGCGCATGCGAACCATTTGTTCTTCTGCCTTGACCTCAGAGGATGCCTAATGCTCGTTAAACTTCAGATGTATATGCGGTGGAACCAACGGGATATATCACGAGCCAATGATACACCACGAAGGCGGCATCCAACTCGGTGACTGAGGAAGCCTAGGAAGTAATTGGCGACCTCTGTTTGGTCTATAATAGCCTAAATTACCCATCGGTCCTTGACTGCGTTTTCCTGTCAGATGATGTCGTCCGCCTTGAGGCGCAGACAACCTGACCGAATTTCTGATCTCGTTGAGCGACCAGTCAAAATGGCCGTGGAGAATAAGGAACACCATTTCAGAGTCGCCAGCATTTATTAGGTATGCGCACCATAGATGCTGACAGCCCTAGCCCAGGAGAAGTACGCCCAGGTGAAGAAAGGAAAAAAAAACCTCAACTTGCCTACCTACAAAGCCTATATCGATACTAGTAAAGACCCACGCACGGGAAGTGTCACGTAGGGCACTGACGCTTTCCGCGCAGACGATGTTCTATCCGTAGGACGTTCAAGGACTAAGATCCCACTACAAGACCACCCTGTCATCAACGAGCACCGGCTCTTCGCCTGGGAGGATGCTTAAGCCGCAGACCTGCAGACGAAGCCTCTCGAGTGGTGTGCGTCCCTCAACATTGTCAATCCGGATGGCAAGTGTGTCATCGATAGCGCGTACGGTGAGATTGGAAGCCGTCAACAGCGGGATTCTGAAACACATAACATTGCCATGCCGCAGCAATGATGCTGATCACCCTTCGATCTTTTTTGGCTGTAGTAAAAGTAGGGCTGCCGTTGTAATCAATTGATGGACTAGTATGAAAGCAAATCGATTACCCAGTTCTCTCTGAGACTGGTGATGGAGCTGGAGCTGGAGCTGGAGGAGGCGGTGTGGGCGCAGGTGATGGGTTGGCTGCCAAGTTTTTGGGCCGGGGCAGAGTCCTGGGCAGAGTCAGAATCCGATTGCGGTTGTGCGGCAGGGTCAGGCTGGGCAGCAGGTTCCTCCAATTCAGGCTCAGCAGGAGTTCAAAACCTTCCTAAACTACTAATCGCTTAGATTTCGGCTATGGCTTATATGCCTTTCCACCCCATAAGCCCTGGGTCAAGGTTCAGCATCGACGTATCGTCCATGGTAGAAGGGTTGATGAAGTCGCCGATACTCATGCTCAAATATCCCATGGCCTCCATGGTCGTGGGGTCAGGCCACATCTCCTGGCGCTCCAGTAGGCCAGGTCCGTCTTGAATGCCCTCAGGTATCCCACTATTGCAGCAGTCTGTAGTTACTGTTCTCTCAAAAGATGAGCCTACATTTGGATTAGAGAGTCTTGTAGATGCTTGGACCGGCTCGGCTTCTCCGGGTCTGTTTTGAACTGAGCTTAGAGTCACTCTAGAGGCCCGCTTCTCGGCAAGCGTTCGAAACATGGTGCGAATCCACCCTGCAGCAAAGTCCATGGATGAAAGAGACCGCATAGCAATCATGCACAGGCTAAGTTGTTGCTCAGAATCGGGACCGCGGAAGGCGTGGACCGTCATGGCGCCAAACAGCGCGGAGGAGCTAAGATGGATATTAGCAACACGTTATCATATCTTACCTTACTAAATGAGATTCAGTTGGCTCGGACATGCTCCTACATACTAGAAGAGGGGACACTCTTGAAGCGACCCGTAGTTCATTATATCCTTTGTAACCCTGGTAATCGCATCCGCCGCTGTAAAAGTGGTGTTCCATGACGAAGTGGGGTTTTCGAGAGCGCCCAAACTCATTCCTTGATAGGATCGATGGATGAGGAGCAACGGGAAGCTTTGCCATGTGCTTTAGCGATTTATCTAAGAAAACCAGCGAAATAGAAGTTACTGTATGACTTACTTGTAGAGAACCTCCAGCACGAGTGCTAGGAATGGGAACACTTCCGGAGAGCACCTGGGGCGGTTCTCCCACTGGATAGCCGCTGGGAGCTCTCGTCTCCACTGCTGTAGCTGCCGGATGATGGTAGCACGATCCACATTCTTTGCCACGGGATCGCGAGGCACGGCCGTGAATAAAGATGATATCACTGATCCATCTACCACCGAGAAGGAACCCTTAGAGTCAATATTGCCGTTTTCCGGTTAAAAGGTGTTGGGGCTTGGAACATACAAAATACTCCTAGTTTAGCTTGATGGATGACGAATAATCTCATTTCTGATGAGTCCTCTTCTTCAAAGTCGTCTTCATCTAATGGCTCGACATCGCAATCTTGGTCGCGAATCAGTATTGGTTTTCCGAGTCCACTGGCCATTTGCCTATCCCGCGCCTGAGGGAGTTAGAAATTTTGCGCGTAATGAGGGTGGAAGTCGTTCCAGCTAGGCGCGAAACTACTTACGTAGAGACACCACCAGATACGTTTCCAGAGCCTTTTATCCGCATCTTTTAGCGCCGATTGTTTTGTGCTTCGATGCATGCCGATATTCTGCGCTGTTCGTATGGCAAGTCCCAGCCATGTCCAAGGATCCATCGTGGCGGTCGGGGCTTGCCACATGTTATGCAACAGAAATGCCGCCTGGACAGAAGAGAGCTGGTCCACAGTGCCATCATCATCGTGAAGCATATACGCGGTTTTGGCCCGTCGATAGAGACTTAACAGACACGCCTGTCTGCTGTCGAATCCTGCTCGGTATATGATTGCATCCGGAGCGTGGACGGCTGCAGCATAGAGTATTGAATGTAAGAGAACAGGTGAAATTGTTCCACTTTGATATGAGGATCGGAGATCTCTCTCGTTCACAATAGGATAGAGACGATGATTCCGGGTAAAATAAGAATCGATAAGCCCCTGTTGAATCCTAGCGGGAAGTTCAGCTTGTCCTGGGAGCTCTGTTACTAGCGGCGAAACTCTTTTCTGTGCCGGTGACCGGCCACTGTCCTCTATTGGCATTGAGACGTGAATTCCAGCTGGTGACGCAGCTGATGTACCAGATACCGTATCCTCCGTGGCCCCGGACGGGGGGTCTTTCCATCGCATAACGTAGGCTAGAGTCCACTGCTCCCCTACGTACATGACACGACGGCCGTCGGGTACGTCAGGATGGTAATGGGATACAACCTTGGACCAGACAGAGTCCGCCTCGGATGGTGCCAAGGTCGATCCCGAGTCAGACGGTTCGGGCTCATCAACCACTGCTTTGGTGCGTTGAGCTTGGGATCGATTCTGCAAATTTGGATCGGGAGTGATCTGGAATGGTTGATCATGAAACGCTTCCTCTGGGCTGTATACCGCAGTAATTTGGCTCTCATTTCCCACTACACTGCGGGACGCGAAGCGACCATTGTGACCGCGAGAGCGCTTAGAAACCAGCAATTGACAATCATCGTCTAATCGCGCTGCCTTGCAGCCTGAACATGGCACACCGGTGGTGTATAGATCACATCGAGTCCGTCGATCGTGGCAACGCTTGCAGACAGCGCGGCTCCGCGACCGCTTCATTGGGCGTGCTGAGCTCGCGAGCAGTTCGGGGGCTTGGTGGGTCATGGGGATAAAATGTATCTTGTAAGGAGGAGGATGGATGGGAGTAAGAGGACTTAGGAGGTGAAATTTGACAACGGACACTAAAAGGCAATGAAGAATTTGTGCTTTTCAAGCCAACCGGCCGGGGAAGAAAGAGGGGTTCGAGGCCGTTCTTTCATTGAGTAATACGATTGAGAAATTTATCATTAGATTAATTTTTGAGCAGTCCAAAATACAGTGCCTACCTCCTCAGAGCAGTGCTAGTGGCCAGGCTCATGTTCAATGTTGGCTTAGAGCTGGACGCACTAAAACATTAATCACTGGCCTGGCCATGGGCTAGCAAATTCTAGCGGGGGGCATATCAACTAGTTTACTACTCCGCAGGGCCTCCCCACGGGGTGTTTGCGGGGTAAGCCGGGGTCAATGTCACCTCGGTTAGCAGCTCCGTTGTCCATTACTAAACTAACTAATTGAGGTACGGATCCCAATGCGTGGCGGGCGATGGAGAGTTATTGATGAATGGCCGGTTTCCCAATATGTGGTGCCCCCGCCGCCCCCCCTCCTCGCGCCCGGAAATATTTACATCAATTGATCTCACCCAGACATCATCTTGATCCTCTCCTGAACCACTCTGTCAATCGCGGGTCGCCCTAGCATCGCGTCCATCCACTTCCTTACGTGCGGCGCCTCTTTATCGATAAAGTCACGACCCAGGATAATTCTATCGGCACTCGTGTTCCACTGCAAAAAGGCGATGTCCGCGGTCGACATCTTGCCGCCCACGAGCCAATCTTGCTTCGATAGCACGGATTCCAAGACCTTGATCACCCGCCTTGTCTCGTTTTGGTAGCGCTCGACAACAGCCGTTGGCTCGCCGCCGTGCTCCTTGATGAACCATACTGCCTGGCCGTAATAAGGACCCTGGCCGGAAGCTTGGAAGTAGAGCCACTGGCGGGTAATCTGCTGGTTCTCGAAGTCGGAGAACGAGAGTTTGTGCTCTTTGTCGTATTTCAAGGCGATATACTCGATTATTGCGTTTGATTCCCTGAGTCACAAGATTGGGCCCTAGGATTAGCGGTCACGCCCTTCTCGCGGTAGAACATGGATATGAGTATAGAAGAGAACCACATACCAGAGCACGAAATCGTTGTTCTGATGGTCTATTATAGCTGGGATTCTTCCATTTGGGTTTAACTTGGTAAACTCGGGTCCTTTCTGCTCATCTAATAGTGACGAAAATCAGCCGAGTCTTCCACCGCTATGGTAGTAGAAGCTTTCCAGATCGACAACTCACTCTTAGAAAAATCCAGGAAAATAGTTTTGTATGTCAGACCAAGCTCTGACAGCACCATCGCAACCTTCCACCCTAGTTCGACCCTGTTAATTTGTCCCGCAGGCGCGGTTCCAATCGGGATATTAGCTTCATCTTACCATTCGGCCCAACGACCGTGGAGTAGAGAGTGAACTGAGGTTCGGACATTTTGCGGCGATGATTTATTCGTGATCTGAAGAATATGCACACAGCGAAGATTGATAGTCTGGGAAAATATCTCAAGGCTCTTATGTATCCGCTAGGGTTACCACGGTTGGGATTTCCAGGGAGCTTGAAATAGTCTCATGGAAGCAACAGTCGACCCACCCTCAGCCGTACCTACGAGGATGGCAGTCTGGTTCCTGTGGTATACAGAACTCATAATAACGGGCACTTGACCCCCCCCACTGATTTGCCTAGCGTTTCCGTGCAAGGCTATGGAGTTTCGGCTCTGGAGTGTTTCGACTACGACCCATAGGCTATGGTCCAAGATCCCGGGGTGCGGGGAACTGTGAGAAATTAGCGTGGATCTTGGGCCCACACTCTCTGTTGTAGTAGCGGTGAAAGCAATGACTGACCTTTCCAGCCTCCATCTACCGTAGGCTTGGGAATATCTGGTAGTTTATTCCGGGCTATCCAGAGTGATTTGCGGGATGCATGCTTGCGCGTGGCATTTACAAGTACGGATCTCGAAATCACTAGACTGCTTTCGCGAGACGCTTTGGGCTAAAAATTCGTGCCGCGGACTCTCACTTTTCGAACAAAACTTCGACGTGTCTATGAGAGATAGACTTCACATAATATCGTTTGAAGAATAAACAATAGAAGCCCTAATCGTCGACAACATGGCTCCCTCTGCGGACTCAGCAAATGTTGTTCCCGACTGGCAAGCTTCCATCGCAGGTTCCACAAGTCACGGTTCCTCAGTTGTTCTTCTCAGCCGCTCCAGAAACGGTTCTTTGAATAGCACCAGCCCGTTGAAATCTGCGGGCGATACCAATGCCCCAAGGATGGACATCCCTAAGTTCGAACTTCCTCCCGAGACCCCCGGAAAATGCGTGGCCGAAAGACGGTGGATGCCCTCGCTCTTCGATCTGTCCGGAAAGACAGCCCTCGTGACAGGTGCCAACGGAGGTATCGGCGGCGGCATGGCCAGAGGACTTGCTGAAGCTGGTGCAGACATCATTATATTCCAGATCCCGGGCGACCAATCCACGTTTGGAGAAAAGCTTGCCCAGGAGACAAACTGCAAAGTCTCAATATATGACTGTGACATGGGGGATAGTGCCATGATTCGCGAGACGGTGCGGAAGGTTACCGATGACGGACATGGGATCGATATTCTCTGTAATGTTGCGGGTATCAGCAGCGGGTCTATCCCGATTCTGTACGAGACAGATGAGCATAAGGATGCGGTTCGTGTTATACAGCGAGGATGTACAAAAAACATTGAGAACTAATGCACGGACAACAGATTATCCAAGTCAACTTCAACTCCGTCTGGGTGTTATCTCAGGTTGTCGTCAAGCATATGGTTGAGCGAGGTCGAGGTGGCAAGATCATCAACATCTGCTCATTGGCGGCGCACAAAGCGATGACGACGTTCTCGGTGTATGGGCCCATGAAGGCCGCAGTAGGGCAGTTAACTAATGCATTCGCAAATGAGTTTGGCCCTTATAATATTCAAGTCAACGCCATCTATCCCGGGTGAGTCTAACCTCACGCGTATTAAATTCTATGGGTGCTAATTCGTCGAGCGTTTTCTAGTTGGATCGATACGGCTTTGGCGCAACGGTTCATCAACGACAAGGAAGCGAATAAAAAGATATTAAGCAGCATCCCATCGAGGAGATGGGGCAAGCCTGATGATTTCAAGGGTATTACGGTGTTTTTGGCTAGCAGTGCCAGCGATTATGTGAATGGAGCTCGTATTTTCTTAGATGGCGGAGCTCATAGTATGTAAGTAGGTACAAGACGGTCGCAACTTTGGATTACAATATATAGACGTGGCATTTACATATCGTGGAGTACCGTGTCTTCTTCTTCTATGTGCATCTTGTATCGGGACGATTTCTCTTTCATTTTTTTTTTTTTAGCTCTCCCATTATCGTGGGTGTCAATGCATCGACCCCCTCAAGATTAAGAAACTCACATTGTTCTAGCGTATGTCCAAGACCTACCAGAGAACGGCGAGAAAAATATCTAAGATAGAAATCCTCATTACATATCTACGTTTATACTAGCTTCGGGATGACATCCTCGTTGAACACAAGCTGAATGTCCTCGCCATTTAGCAACCCCATCCAAAAAGTCGTGTCGCGCCCATCAAACTCCCTCAACGAGAACCCGTTCCCTAGAAATTCCCACTGGTTCCCACTCAAGTATTCAAACTGGTAGTCTTCATACCGCGGTCGTCCCAATAACTCAAAAAAGTGTACCCTTGAGCCAGGGTACATGGTCAAATCCCCGTCCTTGGTTCCTCTTCTGAACCACGACGAGCAAGGTCCGCTCCAGGCAGTGCGGTGCATGTAGAGGTCGTGGTGTTCCTTGAATGTGAGAGCTGCTGATTTCTTAGGGGTTAGGGATTTGATATTTTCTATTTGAATTTTGTTGATGACGTCGCAGATATAATTCGTGAACACTTCGATAATAGGAAGAAGTGAGCCAACAGCTAAGGGCCCGTACTAAATAGAGATCCTTGTTAGCTCCCGGCCATGATTTGCTTTCTAAGGGTCGTAGAGACTTACTGGGCCAGCGAACCAGAAGAAATTGGGAAATTCCGGAACTCCAACAGCCAGATACGATAACGCTCCATCTCTTGTCCATACATCTTGAAGATTCCGGCCGTGTGCCCTAACAGGGAACCTCGGTATCCAAGACGTATCAAAACCGGTCGCGCAGATAATGGCGTCGACTTGGCGGTGGCTTCCGTCGTGAGCTATGAAACCATCCTCGGTAATTTGACGCATTTGGCTGGTCCACACGGTGACGTTTGGTTCTACAAGTGCTTCAAGAAAACCCTCGCCTGGTGTAGGCCGTCTACAACCGATGGCAAAGTCCTTGGGGATGATCGCATCCGCTATATCAGATCGGTTGCCGAGTTTCCTTCTCATTTCAGTCTCGGAAAACTATTTTGCTCATGACATTAGAACAATTTGGTGACATTCATACAAGACCAATGAAGAATGCGTACCTCCCTGGCCGCTTTAGCTTCCGGGCCATTCTTCATGAGAAACCGAAATCTTATACCAATTTCGGCCTCAACCATCTTTCTATACTCCAAATACGCTTTCGGGTCTTCCCGTAGCTTTTTCTTCTGCTCTTCGGTGTCTATCCACCCCTCGGCAATCAGCATATCCGCATAGAGACGAAGGATAATCATATGTGTTTAGCACTCACAGGTGAAGTTGCCTCCGTCTGGGCCGGCAAGTCTCGAGGCAAACCCCGGTGTAATCCATGTCGGGGATCTCACGAAACAGTGCATCTCAGCTACGTCTGGCTGGAAACTTGGAACAACCTGGGCGGCACTGCTACCGGCGCCGATGACAACAACCCTTTTCCCTTTAAAGTCGTAGGATGTGTCCCATTTTGCCGTATGCATCAGCTTTCCTTTGAAGGAGGATATCCCTTCGATGCTGGGCCATTTCCAATTACTATAGATCGCTGCTGTGAGCGAGGTCAAATTCGATAATTGGAGGACAACAGTTGAGCTGTAAGACTTACTTGAGAATTCCGCCGCCGTTTAAGAACACCTCGCATCGGTCTTCAAACACACGTCCACTTGGGTCTTCGACAGAAAGTCGCCATTGCCCCTCCTCATCTAACCACTCTGCACCAACGATTTTGTGCTGCAGCTTAATCCACTGCGCCAGCTGATACTTGTCGACAATTCCCTTGAGGTACTTCCATATTCCATGGCCTGAGGAGTAATATTCGGGCCAGATGTGAGGTTCCCACGTAAATTGGTATGAGACAGAGGGGATGTCACACGCGACGCCAGGGTATCTATTAAATGCCAATCAGCTTCTGTTCTGGTGCCCACTACAGCTCGGCGGAAAAGCAGTAGACGTACACATTCTCATACCAAGTCCCTCCAATCTCATCATTTTTCTCGTAACACACGATTTCCACATTGCTCAGTTTTTCCTGCGCGATTTTGGTGAAATTAATCCCGGATACGCCGGCACCGAGGACCACGACCTTCAGCTTCCGTTTTGTGCCCATTGGCTCTTCTTTAATGCGGTACCCGGCATCATTTTGCTCCGGCCAGCCGAAGAGCTTTTGAGCTTCGGGGGAAGCGACCAGGGGAATCTTCAGAGATATTGGGTCTGGTGAATCTTGCGCATGTGAGTCGAGGCCTGGCGGAGACGAATCGGAGTTGAGGAGAGGAGCCATGGCTGCTATCGGACGAGACTACCGAATGGGAAGAGAGGTTGGGGACCTGGTTTAGTTTTGAGATTGATTGATGATTGATACGACCTTGCTGAAACTGCGATGGGGCTGAATGCAAAAAGATGGCTAAAACTATCAATTGCCCGAGGCTGAATTAATATATTCCATCGTTTGATAAGACTTTGCATCCGCTGATGGCTAAAATATCTCGTCTTGTGGTGTAACACGCCATTCGCGCGATGGGCTACTAACTAGGAGTCCACTACGTAGGACTACCACTCACTAACAAGCAGGATGGGTCGAGAAGATTGGCGTAACCGAAGGCCTAGATGCGAGGACCCGGTAGTTGGCGTAGAATGGCAAATTCTGTTTGCGGCTGTTAGCCTATGTTAGGGTAGCACCCACACCATTACCGAGTCTGTCATCCATAGCCGAATCCGACGTGTTGGATCAAAAATCGGCTATGGTGTAGGCTCTCGAGTCGATTGACATGGGGGGTCTGGTGGACGACAAATTTCCCCTCGAGGCTGCACCCCACAACGGCGCTAGCTCCCCGCATTCATCATCTACTTGATCTGTCCCGAGTCCGCGGAAATAAACGTCCGGGGAATCATATGCAATCAATGGCACGGCTATCTGCTCTTTGAACCAAAGCCCTCTCCTTGAGAAGAAGGCTAGCTGCAATGGTAGTATAAAGCCAGCACGCGGAGCACAGAATCCCCATTCTTGCGAAGCATTGCCTTGCAAACTCTACTCCCTTCCAAGACACTACAGAGCAGGCAGCATAGTGTTAACAACCAACGATCAAGCTGCGGCTCAACTTATTTAATAGAGCCCAGTATGGCTTCTCATTCAGACAAAAGCGGAAATGACGCTCTCGACACGTCAAAGGAGTTCAAGGCTGATGCGGTCGGTTTGGAGTATGGCCTAGAAAGCCAGGACATGACACCAGAAGAAGAGAGGTCGATGGTCCACAAGATGGACCTCCATATCTTCCCAATCGTCATTCTTCTTTACATTTTGTCCTTCTTGGATAGGACTAATATTGGTATTTGGGCCCTCTCCTCGCCGGACCCCTTCGCCTCGAGAATATTACGTGCTAATTTGAACTATAGGAAACGCTCGCCTCTATGACCTCGAAAAAGATCTTGGTCTCAAAGGTGACGATTACCAGCTTTGCGTCTCTGTCCTCTTCATAACTTATGTCTCCTTCGAAATGCCTGCGAATCTTCTCCTCAAAATGGTCCAACCCCGCCGTTTCATCCCTGCTACTGCCGTCGGCTGGGGTGTTGTCGCGCTATGCACCGGCTTCGTGAATAACAAGGCCCAACTCATCGGTGTCCGCCTCCTCCTGGGCTTCTTCGAGGCCGGATACTTCCCCGCTATTTGCTTCTACCTCACATTTTTCTATCGCCGCAAGGAGCTTGCCGTTCGGATCTTCTTCCTCTTTGCTGCCTCAACTGTCTCTGGCTCATGCGGTGGCTTGTTGGCATACGCGATCGGCCATATGCATGGAGCACGGGGCATGTCCGCCTGGAGGTGGCTAATGATATTGGAGGGTATCCCAACCGTGATACTCGGGGTGGCGGCGTACTTTATCCTTGCGAACGACCCCCAGAGCGCGCCATACCTCACAGACCGCGAGAAGCAGCTGTGTGAGGTCCGGAAACATCTCGATGGCACGTCCCTAGGGTTGGAAGGAGAATCGGACCGCATTGATTGGCAGCAATGCAGGGAGGCTTGGAAAGACTGGAAGGTCTGGACAATAGCCACTGCCCAACACGGCGTCACGGTCATGCTGTACGGGTTTAGCACCTTTTTGCCCACCATAATTAACGCCCTCGGATACAGCGGCCTCCACACGCAGCTCCTCACCATTCCATGCTATGCCGCTGGCGCCCTGATTTACCTCGTTGTCGCGCATTTCTCCGACCGTACCGGACGCCGAGGTCCTTTCGCAGTTGCTGGGTGTCTAGTCTCTTGCGCTGGCTATGCCATCCTCTTGGGCACTCCAAAGTATGGCGCGGGTGCTCAGTACGCGGGATGCATTATCGTCGCATGTGGCCTCTATGTGGCTGTTGGTATTCCGATCTCCTGGATGCCCAACAACTTGCCCAGCCACTTTAAAAGGGCGGCAGGTCAGGGCACGAGCATGACGCTAGGAAACTGCGCAGGAATTTACAGCGCTTTTTTATACCGGACAAAGGATAAACCGGAGTATAAGCTCGGCCATGGAGCCACACTTGGCTTCGTATTTGCTGCTGCTGTGGGATACGGTCTGACGTCCGTACTTTTGTGGAGGGAGAATAAGAAGAGGGACCGAGGCGAGAGAGACCATGTTTTGGTTGGTAAAACGGAAGAAGAAATCGCGCGCCTGGGTGACCTCAACCCCAAGTATCGTTATATCTATTGAAGAACGGTTGTTCGGATGCCTGTCCTCTCCGTTGGGCTACATATAAGACAGCTGGGTGTGCCTAATTTCGGTCCACTACGGCTCTAATATCTCACAATAGTTGCAAGCAAGAATAACTCGCAGGTACAACTCTTTCAGCGTGGCTCCAAAACAATGGATCCGTGTTGTCCAAAAATATAGCTACGCATACCTAAGACCAATGGGGCGGAGCTGCTGCTACATTAATTTTTTACTACGGCAATAGAATCTCCGTTTGGTCCTTAAGACACGGTTCTCTGTTTTGTAGCAGTATCCAAGATTTTCTATGGTGCTTGGCCCTGGTCCTTCTCGCGGAGGCTCTGATGTAAATCGGAGCAGCAGTGCGTAACGGGGATGGGGAAAACTTCTACAGCCCAAATTATGCGGCGTGCATTATACAGAGACGTGGGAAGAGGGGGCCGGGGAGGGCATTATTCGGCGAATGCGTACACTAATAGAAATCACTTGATATATGTGTCTCCAGTTTCAAGAATCTAATTTTCTACTTTATTCTATAGAGATAGCGCTGGTTACAAGACTCAATACAATACCTGAAAGATCCATAGATCTCTATCTTTGTCTGGAAATTTCGATGTAAGTAATATAAACTCTATATTGCTGTGCATAGGGACGAGTACGCTCTATGCCTTAGGAGCCCGGAGCTTCTTCTCATCTTCCTCTAATGGCCTCACAGTATCGTCAATCCACGCCTGCTTCTCGGGATCTGAATACTCTGGGTACGGCCGACGACAGTGGCAGCCTTCAAGTGGGTAGCCTAGATATTTTGCCACCACCCACTTCGTCCCGTTGATGCCTCCTTTCCCAAAGCCCCATTCCATCTGAGCCAGCTTGACTTGTAGAGCCTCGGCCTCTTGGATCTTACCTGATAGGTAGAGGTCATAAATTTTTATGCAGAACTACTCTCGTTAGTGCCGAGTTAAGCTAACACCCAAGGCTGCACTACTCTACACTCTCGGAATCACTAGGAGAGCAGCACTTACTTTGGGATACAAGTTCGCCACTCCGGTAATTACGCCCGTACCACCCACTGAAAGCGCAGGGACTAGCCAGTCACTCTGGCCCGCGAGTGCTGAAAACGTCTCGGGCCCAAACACAGCGCGGACACGGGCGACTTTGGCGATACCTCCGCAGGTAAGTTTGACAGCCACGATATTCGAGTGTTGTCCGAGCGTTGCAAGCATGTCCGAATTAAGATTAAGCCCAGAAACAACACCGGGGAAATTGTAGATAACGATTGGAAGGGGGCTGGAATCAGCAAGCTAAATGAATTGGCGACAACGCGTTAGTCTTGGCATCTCAAATATACGCAAGTCTCTTATGTAGAACCCTAGAAAGATCTGAGAAATGTCCATTCGTTGTCGGTACCTCTAAGAAGAAAGCTACTATAGCATCATCATCCATAGCAAAGTGAAAGTAGCTCGGCACCAGGACAAGAACAAAGTCGGCACTCGCAGCTGCCGCGAGTTTCGTCTCGGCGATGACCTCGCGAGTGGACTGTCCAGAGCAGCCAAGAGTGATGGGTAGATCCGGACGTCCATTTTCGATGGCAATTTTACGTGCGGTTTGCAACAGCTGTGTCCTTTCATCAGCGCTCAACGTGACAGCCTCGCCATTTGTTCCCGCGATGACGACTAATACCGGGTCAGTTCTATTCGAAACCAGGGCTGCCGAGGAGTACATAGAAATATTCAACGAAAATATGACGTACTTCCATGGACTCCGGATTCTACCAAGAACTGAAAATGTTTCTTTTGTATGACCCAATCAATCTCTTGGTCGCGTGTCCCCTCAAACCAGGTCAGACTTGGAACGTGAACCCCAGGAGGGAAAGGCTTTGGTACGGCTGCCGTGCCATTGGTACCTGCGGCCCCCATGATGGACGTGTAAGTAAAACCAAAATTGAAAAGAGGTGCGAAACGTAGCGAGCCAGGAGCTTGGGGGCCGGAAGGAGATTTGACAGTATTGTGCCAATCGGCCGTTTTCTTTGGAAACTTCTGCGTATTGAATGGAAGTATTAAAGAAGAATGTGGCTTGATAAGGTCCATCCCTCACTAGGTTTTAATTAGCCGAAGCTCGCTTCCTTTCTGTGGCGCCGGACTCCTAAGGAATGCGAGATGTGGAGCGGGGGGTCTTTCGCCGAAATGCAAGGGTGACGACGACGCCTAGCGTAGGCGAGCCGAAGGCCGGTCGGCATACTGGCGGGAGGCCCCGCATGTGTCAATATATTGCGTCACAAACAGGACGTCCAGAGGCAAAGGCGCAACTTTCCGCTGTCGCATGTTATAGTAACATTCGCTAGACATATTACTGGAGGTGCGCTGCATCGCGAATTGATCACGGTCGTCAGATAATACAAAATACAAGCGATACGTGACGGCCAATTACTTCCCCGAGGTCTTACCGTCGTCCATATCCTTCTAGCAGTGTGTTTCCACCAGCAGCCCGGTGTTGAGATTGCTACTACGTTCAGCATGGCGACCCGGAAGCCAATTCTCGCAATCATCGGATCTATCAACATCGACATCATCGCCTACGTTACGCGTGTTCCCCGCGGCGGTGAGACGCTAACGGCAAACGGATTCGAGATCGGCCTCGGGGGCAAGGGAGCGAACCAGGCCGTCGCCTGCGCAAAGGTGTCGCGTGCCCGGTCGGACGTCCACAATGGCACTGCGACAGTGAAGATGATCGGTGCCGTGGGAGACGATAGCTACGGGCTTACGGTGTTGAATGGACTCCAAGATGTTGGCATTGACATATCCGGTGTCAAAGTTCGAAAGGGAGAAAAGACTGGTGTTTCGACTATTATCGTAGAAGACTCAACAGGCGAAAATCGCATTATGTTTTCACCCCATGCCAGTGGCACGATGCGACCGGGCGAGTACGCTGATTTGCCTCGGCCCTTGCCTGACTTGATAATTCTGCAACTTGAGATACCCTCAGAAACCGTGATGCAAGTCATCTCTACGGCACAGGAGCTCGGCGTCCCCGTCCTATTCAACCCTGCGCCGGCACAGCAAATCGACAAGAAATACTATGCTGGCATTACACATCTCATCATGAATGAAACAGAGGCGGCTATCTTATCGGGGTATAATGAATCGGAACTGGACACAGAAGCAGCCCAGTCAAGTGTGGCTCAGATTTTCCATGAATTAGGAACTAAATATGTACTCATCACCCTTGGAAGCCGCGGTGTATATTATTCTGTTTTGGGTGGCGCACGCGGCTCTGCCAACGCCGTCAAGGTAGACGCCGTAGATACGATAGCAGCTGGCGACACGTTTGTTGGCGTGTATGCATTGGAGACAGTTAAGGCAGACTTTGATGTTGAGAGAGCTGTCCACTTGGCAAACCTAGCCGCATCCAAGACGGTTATGCGGAAGGGAGCTCAGGCATCCATTCCTTGGTTGGACGAGCTTTGAATGAATGAAATACAAACAGCATTATTGGTCAGAATCTTCAACTCGGATTGATTTATCCATCTCGACTCAGCACTAGTGAACATGGCGATGACACTCGCCCGCTGGACCAAGGGCGTGTTCCCAGTAGTACTAGGTTTAGAACCCAGCGATTGACTGGGTCGCTAATCATCAATGGCTCCACTTGGCACTCTACGGAGCATTGCGCCTAACCTGCCCTTGCCGATCGCTTCTGGCCACATGCCGATGGAATGGCAGAAGTTAGATGCGCCCTTGTCGGTAAGTATTGCGGGGCCTGTTTGTGGGAGTCCAGGGCTCGCAACATCGTCGGAAGTTTGTTGGGGTTTGGTGGCGGGCCTTGGCGTCATTCGGACGATTACGACTCGCTCTATTTTCTGACACTAGCATCAGTGATGAGATCCATCAATGGATTTACTTGTTTACAGTTGTACTCTCCGAACATTGTTATTCCCATAAGTCAGGGCTTGGGGCCATTTCGACCGTGGCCGGTACGTATGGCACTGCCCAGCTCAGTTTCCAGGTTATTCTTGTCACGTCTGGCATCCACCGACTCGCATTTTCGTCTCCTACACCATGGCTACCCCCTCGAAACCCATCGTCCTCCATATCGGAGACCCCATAGAATTCAATCATGAACTGTACAGGGAACTCGAGTCACGGTTCACGGTAATTCGCCCCTCTGTGGAGGAGCGTCAGCGTCCCGCGTTCCTACAAGCTCTCCGCGAACGCAAATGGGGCGATTTTTCAGCTGTTCTCCGCCCCTTCTGGAACTCGGGTGGTGAGATGGGCCGCTGGGATTCGGAATTGATTCCTCTTCTTCCTCCATCGCTCGAGGTCTATGCCTCGGCTGGTGCAGGCTACGATTGGGCGGACGTGGACATCATGGCCAAGAGGGGAATTCTTTATTGCAATGGGGCGTCTGCGAGCTCGGAAGCCGTTGCCGATATGGCAATCTACCACATAATCTCGGTGTTCAGGAACTTGCAGTGGAGCAACATGGCTGCAAGGACTCTCGATGCGGAACAGTTCCTCGACGTGCATAGAAACCAGCCCATCGGCGCGCACAATCCGGCCGGGCACGTTCTCGCCATTATCGGGCTTGGAAATATCGGTTACAAGATTGCGACGAAGGCGTATCGCGCGTTCGGCATGAAGATCATCTACAACGACTTGTTTCCAAAGACAGCCGAGCAGGAAGCTGCCTTGGGCGGTGCGCGACGCATCGAGAACCTCGATGAGCTGCTAGGCGAAGCTGATTGTGTCGTAGTCGCAACGCCCGGTACCGAAGGAAAGGCACTCCTCGACGCTGACAAGATTTCCACGATGAAGAAGGGGTCGAGGTTGGTGAATATTGCTCGAGGGACCCTTATCGACGAGAACGCACTTGCAGATGCCCTCGAAAGCGGGCATATCCACGCCGTAGGCCTCGACGTGCATCAGAATGAGCCCCACGTGAATCCCCGGTTAGCCAAGAATAGAAATGCAACGCTGACCTGCCACAACGCCGGCGGTGCTTTCGAGACGACATCCGGTTTTGAGGCTCTGGCAATGAAGAACGTTATGGCAGTCCTGTCTGGGGAACAACCGTTGACACCGGTTAACAAGCACTTGATAGTGTAAAGGGTACCAAAATCAGAGACATAATAATGATACAGATATCCTTAAATGGCTTTACGTCCCTAAACTTGCGTCTCAGAATCCCTCACATTATCGCAAAGCAGGCGTCAAATATTGCGTGCATCACTGCCCTTATATCGACTCTTTCACCACTAGAGTCCTGCGTAGCTTGGACCTCATCCAGCACTTGTGCCGTGATTCTTGCGTTTGTGGCAACCTTCTCCATCCTTAGTATTTGGCTGTTTATCCATTCTCTCTCTGTCGGATTCTTCTCCTCGGATCCTAGCATAAGGAGAGGCCAGAGCTGGTTTACTGGGAGACAATCGTCGGCGCCGAGATCCTCTACCATAAGTTTCGTCAAGTGGCGGATCTGGTGTAGAGCATTTTCAGTTTCTCTCGTCAGCGGTAAGTTCTTGTACGCGACGCGATGAAGGTGGACCTTGCTAGCGTGGTAGTTGGAAAGGTATGTTCTAAAGGCTCTTGTGATGGAGAAGGCGAGATTCTGTGATACGTGGGGAGTAGTCAGTCGACCAGCAACTGCATGATCCATGAGTATAGGTCTATCGTCGTACAGTTTTCTCAAGTCTTTTAGTATCTGAGACGCGATGTTTATAACTTCGGTCTCGTCCTCGACTGTCCCGCGGGACCGGTGCCAAGGATCGATGACGGATATTCTCCCCATGAAACTCTGGACTTCCTGGAAAAATACTAAACCGGGGTGGTATAGCACTTGGAAGAGCATCTCTTCGATGTCAGGTTCGCGAACTTCGTCCTGGCTGCCTTCGTTATCGACGTCCTCAACGCTCATGGGCGAAGGCTGTACGAGTAGGGCTTCACAGTTATCCGAAAGGAAGAGCCCCTCGCCCCCGGCAGACACCGCTCTGGCATCGAGGAGGCGTATCCAAGATAGCAGGCGTATCTCAAGCGGTCGAAATCCTCGCTTGTCCCCCTGGCGAAATATCTCAAATGCCCGTTTCAAATTTACGTGGGCACTCTCGACTCTAGACTCAAGGATGTCGACGTAGCTCAGGAAGAAGATTGTCACGAGAAGGTTTTCTCGGTGAGGGGTATGGCACACCACCGTACTGAGATCGGCCGTGGCCACCAGCTGGGCCATGGCGCTTTCGTAATGATTGGGGGGGCATTGCATCCACTGTGCCTCGCGCCGACACAAAAGCAGGTTGGAAAAGGCCAGGATGGAGCATCGCACCATGTTCGAACGATTGGACATGGATACGAGCATCTGACGGATGGATGACCATCCTTTTTGAGTTTCCACCTCGGCTAAGAGTGGTGGAACAACTGTGTGGACGAAATATTCGATGAGATGTCGATCCTCCGTGGTTTCAGCTATGGCATTTTCAGGCCTGGTCCGGCCATATCGAACTAACGCTGCATCTCCTCCTGACGAAGTATGGTGAGAAGCGGGTTTTGCAGGCCCGGTATCAACACGTGGGCTGGGTATGGACCACGCTGGCGCCTAGGGGAATGGGTGGGTTAGTAATGAATCAGGAACATGCCACGCCTAATCTTAGCTGCAGAGAAAAAGAACATCGAAAGCTCGAATCTTCCCTCGAGCTGGATGCCTAGGACATCCGCCTCCCTCGTTTGGCTCATCATTGCAGTTTGATTGGCAGATGGGTCAAGTTGACTCCGGCAAGAGGGTCTGATGAGTTAAGGGCTTTCTTTACTTACGAAAGAATCCGCTGCGGCTATAGGCATGATACCTCCGTGGCTACCAGGACTCACTTGACCAAATACATCTCCTGTATCCCACATAAAGCTGGCAAAGTCAAATAGCTGGTCGACGGCACCGGGGTTCCGGGCCCACGGGCTTGATGACGGGCTGCCGGCGACGCCATTTAACGAGGTTTGTATCGGGCCTTGCGGGGGGCCATTGCCATTCAGAGTTGATGAACTATGGCTGGAATCCCCGTTGCTAATTTTTTTCGTCGTACTGAAGCTAACCGACTCTTTCCATTTGCATTCAAGATTCAACCGCTCGCAATGGGAGCATCGCGGCCGTAGCTCGTCACACCGAACTTTTCGACGTCTGAACCGAGGAACGCCGAGAATTAGTGAGACACGATGTGGAGCTTTATCTTGCCTGGTCTTGGGAACAGATGACGATCACAGATAGCATACCTACATGTCAAGCACCCATCTTTGGACCGCGCCGGCCTTTTCACGGGAAGGTTTTCCGGTCGGCTGCTTGCGTCTGGGGTATTAAGCGATAGACTGTTTGCGTCATGCATAGCATTCGCGGTATTTCTAGGTTACCTGAACGGTTCTGTAGGAGGAAGGAAGCGGGCCTGTTTTTTTCTTTCTTTCTTTCTTTCTTCTTTTTTTCTTTCTTTTTCTCTCTCCTTTTCTTTGCTGGCCTCAAGTCTTAACGCAAGAAGTTCGAAGAGTCTTGAAGGGAAGAAAGATTCCCAGGCACTGAGCACGTTACATTGTACGAAGTAGGGGAAACGTAGTGGATTCGGCAGTGTCTATGGCTCGATTGAGATTTGCCGGCCTCCATACAACACTACATCGTACACCGTACATCGGATTAGTGGTCCCAATGTTTTTGGAGTCACCGCCAATAGCGCATCATCAAAATATGGAGTACAGACAAGATCAGGAATCGCGCTTGCACAAATCCGGTAGGCGATCTATAGTGCTGGCAACTCAGACAGGGCTGTGTGGTCTAATGGAAGGAAACACGTATTCCCCCACACCAAAGGTTAACATGTTACTAACCCCATGCTGGCCTAGCGCCCCGTCCTCAGGCTGCTCGCAAAAGTTTCCGCATCGACAGATTATCCAATGGCTATCGGAATGGCCAGGCCGAGGGACGCCAAACCGAAGTCTTGAGCTCAGTAATCTGGGGGTTGGGGCTACCATCAATGTGAAGGCACCTCTCATTTATGGATGACCATTCCTTCGGCGCGCATAGACAAATCTTCGTCGGCTGCACTAGCTAATCCTTGGCAAAGAAAAAGCCGATCGGCTGCTGACCGGAGCACACCAAAAATTGCAAAGCCGATCGGCTATCCGACATCTCCCTGAAGTAGGAGTGAAATTTCCTTTTGTCATCCTTCTTGTTACTTGAAAATTGGGGCATCAATGTCTAGTACATTGTAGTCACTCCCCACTAGTAAATCCTTAGCCCTGTCTAGAAGGAACTTGAGAATAAGTCTATTTCTATATCGAAGCATATCGTCAAATAGAAGTAGTACTTTATGAAGATGTATTGATTGCGTCCCATCGCCCAAGATAGGAAAGTGCTGAAGAGTTAGATACCTGGTAGGCATGCCCAAATATCCAGCATGATCCTTCATATTACTCTTGACACCAATATTAGCTGACAGAATATTCCAACTAGCCTTGACGATGGTCGGCTGGGGAGGAAAGTGACGCGAGGGAAGTGACCCGAAGTGATTCCAACGACGGCCCACTTACTTGAAATGACCCCATACTCTTCAACACAGAGTGAGGGGGGGAAACCACGCTAGGCTTTACTGAGAGTTAGCTAAACTCCCGAAATGTGCACGGAACTGGCACTTACCCCGGATTATCATGTTCGCTGCTACCCAGGGAAGGGGTTCTGTTGCGGGGAAGAAAGGTCGGTGCCGCCGTAGCTTAGGTCGGTCCTTCGTCAACCCTGGTTCTTGTCGTTCTGCTACCTTGGATTTTGGACAAGAGCAAATATGGGAAGAAAAGATGCTCTAGCAACATTCCATATTCAAGTACCACGCGATACAAGGCTAGCACGCTAATTTCCCTCTTGCCGTCTTCCTCAGATCTGTCCCCCCTCCTTATATTAGGATAGAGTGCCTACCGAGGACGTCTAAGTGATCACTCCACTACGTGTTATGCAGACTCTACCTGCAGGCGACTCATCAAAATTTCAATTTACCACATAACTTGTTGTTGACATCGATCTTTTTCACTGTCTCTCTCTGCGGCTCCGGCTTAAGGACTTTTTGCGATTTATCTCTTCGCCTGAGGGCAAAAGGTTTACGCTACATAGCAACCTCGACCTACTCGTCATGTTCGATATGAAACGCGAAAAGGATGATCCACCGACGCTGCCACGCGATTCATCTGGCGATGTAGATGTATTGAAGCTTGAAACTCGAGCAGTGGAAGATGTTGTCCCGAAGCCAGAGAGCATCCGGCACATGAGCCCTCAAGAGCTCCAGGCTTTTGAAACAAAGATGGTCCGAAAAATGGACCTCGTCATCATGTAAGTTGCTGATTTGTTATTCATGACATGACATTGCATTTGGCTTTGGCAGCCCACTACATGCGCGAATATTAACGAGATAAATACAGGCCGATCATGGGGATATTATACATTCTCAATTGTAAACCAAGGTTATCACCCGTTCATTGAATTGTCAGATGCTGACACAGAGTAGATGTTGACCGATCTGCCCTTGCCGCGGCCAAGCTTTATGGGATTATGGAAGACCTGAACATGACAACCAATGACTTCGCGACTGCCATCTCTATTCTATTCGGTAAGTTGAGGTATTGGGCGTTCTTGGCCCGATCAGGTATCTATCGCTAACCGTTCTTTCCCCAGTTGGGTACATTCCTTTCCAGATCCCATCGAATTTGGTCATGACGAAGATTTCTCGGCCCGGGCTTTGTAAGTCGCTATGGAAGCCCAGATGGTTGGGTCCTATATCCACCGCTGACACTTAGACCCCCAAACCTAGACATTTGCAGCGCTGCGGCAGTATGGGGTAGCGTTAGTGCTTGCACTGCGGCTGCCAAGAATTACAATTCTCTCCTAGCCCTGCGTGTTCTGCTCGGCGTCACGGAGGCCGTCTTCTTCCCTGGTGTCATCTACTTCCTTAGCGCATGGTACACTAAGAACGAGCTTGGCAAGCGACTAGCTGCTCTCTTCATGTTTCAAATGCTGGGGAGTGCCTTTGGTGGATTCATCGCCGCCGCCTGTTTGACTCTTGACGGCCGATATGGAATTGCGGGTTGGCGTTGGCTTTTCATTGTGTAGGTTGCGGCTCCAAGCCCCGTTCAACACTCGTGTACAACCCGCTGACGACAATCTTCTAGTGAGGGTGTCATCACCGTTGGCTGTGGCATCATTTTTGCCATGATTATGCCCGAGTATCCGCACAACGCTAGACTTCTGAAGCTTATTGAACGAGACTATGCAGTCTGGCGTATCGAGATGGAGGCCGGTGATGGAGAGGCCCACGAAGATACTACCACATGGCAGGGTTTCAAGCTTGCAATCCTAGACCCCAAAATTTGGCTCATGGTTTGGTGTATGGGCATGGGTCAGGCGATGGGTAGTATTGTCAACTTCTTCCCGTAAGTCAATCTAGGCCAGCTAGCCACTGACGTCCTGGTGTTTTATACCTTAAACTAACCATCCTGTTACATAGTTCGATTGTATCAACCCTTGGCTACAACAGGATGATCTCTCTTCTTCTTACGGCGCCTCCTTATGTTGTGGCCGCCATCTGGTTCTACATCATCTCGTATATTAGCGACGTAAGTCCCCATACCTGTTCCGTAGAATGCTCTATTATGATATTGATCTTCGTCCGAAAGAAAAAAAATACGATATATCCTATCATCGTTTTCTGTCTTAGCGTCTCGTTTATTGCGTATATTATCGCGCTGTCCACCTTGAATACCGGAGCGCGCTACTTCGCGATGATGCTTATGCCTTCCGTCTGCTGTAAGTTTGAGTCTTAATACACCTTTGTGCAATATGCTTATCTCGCCGTCTAATATTTTATATAGCGGGTCCCCAAATCATGCTTTATAAGACTCTCAACATCCACATGGCGCGACCGTACCCGAAGCGAGCTGCTGGTGTTGCCATGATGAACGCCATTGGTGGCCTGTCCAATGTCTGGACCAGCTATCTTTACTACGCGCCTCCCAATTATTACGCCGCTTTCGGGTGCCGTAAGTCAACTCCGACTTTTACCCAAGAATTGACAAATATTGTGCATGGAGTCGTATGCTGATGAATTTCCCGTCTTCCGATAGTGCTTGGGTGTGCCACAGCGTTTCTTATCACGATTTCAGGCTACACTGTTTACGTCAGGAGGGTCAACAAACTCCTCAGTGGCAGTGAGGAGGACCAGTGCAAGGCAATGAAGACAGGAGTCACGAAGCAACAAGTTGAACTTGGGTGGAGGTATGTCGGGTACTAAAAGGCTAATTTTCGAGCCCGATGTACTGTCACTCAGGTTTCTTTTATAGCCTCCAGCAGAAGTATACTAAGGTTAAGAGGAAGTGGGGGATCCTGAGTATTAACGGGCGGAGATATCCCTGAAGTCAAAACTTTTAAGCCTCCTTTAGAGGTGGGACTGGTTAATCTAGGTAGCCGATACGTGATGAAATTCTAGATTGGAATACTCTGGCGGGTGAAATCGTGAAGTTGTTATTAGTGTCCATCGTAGTCGTGTTAACACATTCTGTCACGTATTACACATTACTTATAAGCATAGGTAGATGATGAAGGATACAGTATTACGTTCAAGCTAATTTAAATCACAGAGGGATTCCTAGTCTAATATCTACTAAGCTTTTTGCTCAATGCCATTACAATCTCTCCTACACTTAAGGTGACTTCTGCTAGGTCAATGACAGAAAATGAGGATATAACACTCACTTTCGATGCATTTCTATAACTTAGATATTTTCTTAATCGCACCTATGTACGTGTGACGGCTGTGCAAGCTTTGTTTCTTGATGTATGCTAAAGAATAAGAGAACGATTATAGTATTATTTGAGATGAAGAGGAATAAAGGTTTTACAGCGTAAATCGAGGAAAAACAGAACCTATAATTTCAATGTATGACTTCAATTTGACTGACTATATCTCCCGGCTTGCGATCGTCTACATCATCTTGAAAGTAGAACAATTCATACTATCATCAACCCAGTCGCCGTCTTTCGGCTACGGCTAATATCCTTTCGCCGTGGGGACATTCTTAATTTTTTCCCAAACCCAAGGCGTCAGTGTCGAGCTGAAATTGTTACTAAACTTGATGTTCAAGTAGTTGTAGCCATCGTCGGGCACATATTCAACGTCAATCTTGGCTTGACCGTACTCCTCGAGCGACTCAATCGTTGGACGCAGTGACTCGGGAACGGGGGTAACGATGCCGTTTTTGTACCACCTTCACAAACAAAGTTTAGTGGCCTGTTATGAATGTTTATCCTTGCCCCAAATTTGGACTCACGCTGCATAGTAGACGATCGCAAGCATAATGCGGATCTGATTTGTAGGATTCGGCATACCGGCATGCCTGCGGAGCTGTCGTTAGTAATGTCTCATACGCTCGCTCTATGGTTGGTGTCGAGACAAGCTTACCAGAGCCTGAAATCGCGAAGAACGATAGACCCTCTCTTGATCCTGGGATACACCGGGGGTCGAACCTTTCTCCTTTCTTCGACTTTATCAACTGCGATCATGGGTTCGCCCAGCTCTCCGTGATCGTTGATGTTAGTGTTCTGAGTCCCAAGCCACAATTCAGTAGTACCATTTTCGGGGCCTACATCCACTAAGCAAGTATTGAAAGCAATGGCAAAGGGGTGCTCGGGGTGCTCGAAGCGGATATCCGCGTGAACTATCTGTCGCTCTTGGGTGGCGAGTAGTGTATTGGAGCGGATGAAGTGCACCTCGGGTCGTGGGCCGAGGATGTTGGAAATAATGCGGTTGCCGTGCCTGTTGGCGTAGACTTCGGGGAATAGCCATTCTATTTCGACACAAATTTATTAGAGAATCGTTGGATCTCCCTTTGTAAAATAGTCCACACAATCTTACCGGGTTCTAGAGGAGGAACCTGAGAGAGGTTCCCACCAACGGCAGCACCTTTGGTTTTAGCGTTGACGTTAAGATGACTTTGCAGTAGAAGATTCAATTGTTAGGATTCATGGTGTCTATAATGGCGACAAGATTTATAATACGGCCTTGTGAAGTGCGTCACGTACTTGAAATGAACCTCTCCTCCCCCGTTCAGCAGCTTGGCGGTATCCTGAAGCATCCTCTCATTGAGCTTGTCGATGATGGCGGTGTCAATAGCGTTCTCAACAACGACAAGACCATCATTGAAGAAGGCTTCAATAGCATCGTAGAGTTTCTTGTCACTCATGACGCCGCTGTCTCGCTCCTCATTCGTGAGAGAGATGACGACGGGCCCATCGGGGGAAGTTGCCAGTATAGCCATGTTGGTTGAATGAACGAGAGTTCTTCGCGTGTTTGGTAAGTATTATAATGCGTTGGGGCTTATAATGATCCGATGGTTACGTAGTTCGAGATGATTTTGGAATAGAAGGATATTTTTATAATCCAACGGAACGTTTTACCACGGCTCCCACTTTCGGACGCCTAGGCGTATTTAGGAGTCACGGGTCTTGAGAGCATGCTTGTTTCCCTAGAACTTTTACCACAAGTTTCCATTCGGCTTTAGGCCCTTCGTTCGTCGGAACGAAGCGGGATGCGACAAACTCTTGATCTTACTCCCACCCCAGCTTTACACCCCGCAATACCTGGCATGATTTTCAGCGTGGAGCTTAGCGCCGTTTTCTCCAGAAATCAGAGCCTGTCAAACAAATCAGGTTGTCGGATAACCGATCGGCTACGCTAACCCTAATTAGTCTAATTCAGAAGATAGCTGCGACTAGCGCTCAGTTCCATCGCGAGGGCCGAGACGAAGCATCTCGACACGGGGTGGGTGGTGATGCGGGGTAGAGGAGGGACTTTCCGGTAGATAGTGATGCCTTAGTCAAGAGATCGTTGGGAAGCGTACTATGGAAGTTCATAACAAGTCTGGATTCACACACTCACTGTTGTTATGCTTTACCTTCAGAGCCTGACTTCCGTTTCTAACTGTACCAACAATACTCAATATCTCAACCGCCCTCACTAAGCCATACGCTATATTGGAGACCGCAGCACCAATCCTGGTACTCCTACCTAGCATAAGCTAACCATGGCTGCTAGTCAACATGTCTCGTTCAAATTAGAAGACCTGTTCTCAGTGAAGGGCAAAGTGGTTGTTGTCACGGGCGGGGGGTCTGGCCTTGGCAAAGCCATCGCCGAGGGCTTCGCTGTCAACGGGGCAAAAGTCTATATCACTGGCAGGAGACTGGACGTATTAGAAACTGCCGTTGAGCAAATATCTGGCGACATTCATGCGTAAGTGCATAGACAGGTTATTGAGCGTCTCTATTCCTCTCATCAGACCCGAAGCGTATCACCCGCAAGCAAAGCGTGTTACACTTTCTCGCTTCAGTCTAACTTGTCTCTAGAATTCAAGGCGATGTCCAGACAAAGGAGGGATGTCGCTCAATTGCGGATGCGATTGGATCTTCAGAGGCTCATGTGAGTTAATAAAATGGATGCACGGCCCGGCACGGTCGTCTAGAACCTAACTGATGGCACAGGTTGATACACTTGTTCATAGTGCCGGCGTCAACAGCCCTTGGCGGGTAATAGCGCAGGATCACAACGACCGTAAGTCCAGCGACGAGACGTCCAAACAAATTAATATGTATTTATTAACATTGAAAATAGCGGATCAGGTTGAGAACCTGCTTATCAATGGCCTTGAAGAGTAAGATAGTGTCTCAGCAACTATACTCGGAGCAAGTTAATAATGGAATTTTAAATAGGGAGGACTTTAATCGAAGCAATCAAAGTGAGTTTCCAGAGCTCGATTTATATGGGCAACCCATGATATGAGCTGGTATTGACTGATTATCTCCCTCTGTTCAGTAAACGTGATGGGTGTTTACTTCCTTACGGCATATTTCATTCCTCTTCTGAGAAAGGCTGCCGACCCTAATATTTGTATTATTGCGTCATTGGCTGGAATCGCGAATCAAAGGTAACTCAGGCGAGGATGCAATATGAAACAATTATTAACTACTTGCCAGGTCGATGGGTTCTCCAACATATGCTATTTCCAAAGCTGCGAGTGAGTGTTTGGGAACCCTGCTTTACATCGAGATGTAGGGAATTACTGACCACATATATTAATAGCCGTGCATTTGGCTAAGCTTCTTGCTGGCCGTCTCCACCCGTAAGATATTATTACCCTGACCCACCTTAAACCCCTTGATCTGTGAGGCCTCTGTAAGATGACCATACTCATAATCCGAGGATGAAAATCCGCGTCAACACAATATGTCCCGGAATATTCCCTTCCGAAATGACTGGTTCGACAGCCGGCAAACACGAATATAACATCAACCACCAGGCTGAGCGTGCCGCCAGGCGCTGCACGGCTGGACGGACCGGACGCCCAGAAGAGATGGTTGGTCCAGTATTGATGCTCTCGAGTGCTGGAGGAGCTTACATAAACCATGCTCTGCTTACCGTAGATGGTGGAAGGTTGATGGGATTGTCGATTAATGACGGGATCCGAATGCCCGAAGATACATACACGTGAGTTATAACCTGGACCAGTCTAGGTGTGAGGGCGATGATATCACTTGAGAGCTAACAGAAGTGTGTATGGCCAGTGACGAAATTCTGGGATGAGATATAATTATTCAAATGAATATGCAGATATTCTCTGTCTTCGTCTCTTCCCCTTCGAAGTCCTAGAAGCGTCAAGACTGCTCGGCCTTCGTAATATTGCTTTCATTGTCCTCTCATCAATCTACTTCGTCGTAATGTCTGACTCAACCAGCGCTTTGCCCTCTGGGATATCAAGGGGAGTCGTATTCATCGCTACATGGATGAAGAAGTAGCTAAGCGGGAGTCTTTCTACAATCACGAGGATGACGACGATGATGATGATAGCGATGATGACGATGTAGGCGATGAAGACGAAGACGATAAGCAAGTGCGGCTGCCACGGAAGCGAATGGATGTTGTGAGGGCTTTAATGATTGCTCTTGTTGCTCTTGTCAATTACTAAGTTTTCCATGGCTTGTATTTTATAGGGTCTCGGAATTAAAAAAAAAATAAAAATAAAAAAGAAAAAAAGAAAAAGAAAGAGGAAAACAAGGCGAAAAGGGGTCAAAAGAGACCCGGGCATAGACAAGAGTTAGAATAGAAGCGGAGACAGACATTTCTGAACCACCTGTTGCTTGCTTGTTCAGGCTACGGATGTTGTTATGCTATCCAAGCCGCAAGAGAGGCTCCCAAGGACACATGAAACCTGATTGAACCAAATATTCTGTTCCTTGGGACGTAGTTTGGATAGATAGAGAGCTTGAACAGGGAAGGAATTCCACTGCGGAGTCTGAGCTCGGTTTAGCAGAACTGAGGTCGGGACCGGTATGGGATCCCGAGCCATCCATTACAACGAGAGACAAGCCGGTTCCTTGCCCTACCTCTCTCTCTAACCGCTCGGGACCAGTGCAAATGAATTGCATGAAAGTGTGAAGTGTGACTCCTCACTACTGGCCAATAATAAGTCTTGGTTATCTCCGAAGGCATTCCGAACCCCTTCAATTCGATTCAACAATATGATGGGGACAAATCAAACCCTTGGGTTCTTTTTCGGTTTTTAAGAATACGGTGATGAGCGAAACAGAAACGGGGTCGCCAACAAAGCACACCGGTCATCTGGAGAGTGCAGCAAGGCGTGCTCATACCATTTCCTCAACGTTACTATATAAGGGGACCGGGGGACGAAACTATTTCACATTCTCAATAGTAAACTGCTTGTTCTGGGCGAGGTTAAAAGAAAAGACGATAGAAAATATCTGGAAGAAAACAAAAATGTGGCAGAAGAAACTGGTGTCTAGAGAGGCGTTTCGCGTCGTACGATACGGACGGGAAAGTCCTCGATGAGCCAGATACCCTGCAATCTTTATGTTAGCTGCGGGTTTGTGCAAGGACATGATGTGGGAAGGTTAAGTACTAGGTATACGCACGGCATTTATGACGCTCAAGGGATGCTCAGGTCGGGCCATGGAGAATTCGAAACGTCTCATGAGCTGGAAGGTATGTTAGTATTCCAACAGAATTCTAATCTGCCTTCTCAACCCCTGGTACGGATTCGGCGACACTAGGGAGGGAGGAATGAGGAAAGCACTCGCCTCGACAAATATCTTGTTAAGCTCCATGAAGGCAATTGGCTTGCCAAGACACTGGTACTTGCCAACAGAGAAGACGAGGTCCACTGTGCTAGCCATGTCGGCGAACCTGTCAGGTTCAGCGGGCAACCACCGCTCAGGAACAAACATGCTCACATCCTCGCCAAAAATCTTCTTAGAGTGATAGATGCCGAAAGGCGAAGTTCCAATCTGGGTACCGCCGGGGATGAACTTTCCGTCGATGACGTCGCCCTGAGGAGGGACCTGTTTGAAGAGGAGGCCGGCGGCGGGAGCCTTGATCCGGAGGCCTTCTTGATGACGGCCTGCAGGTAGGGCAATTGACGGGCCTCGGGGTCAGTGACGGGCGAGGAGATCTTACCGGCCTTGATGCCCTCGTCAATCTCGTCCACTAGCTTCTTGTAGGCGTGGGGATTACTGAGCGGGTGGAGCATGATGACGCGGATCGTAGTGGCGGTGATATCGCTTCCAGCGACGACGTTAAGGACGGATTCACGCTGGGCCTCCTCTAACGTAAGCCCATGACGGATGAAGGAGCCGAGCATATCGGGATGCTGTTGGCCGTCGGGACCGAAGCGCTCTGCTACATTCTATTTGCAACACTTTTGTTGTTTTAGATGACCGATCGACCGAATGGTTAGCTTCCCGGGCGAGTTCCAAACAGGGTAGTATTGATATACAAGAACTTACCCGATGAAGGCACCGAAGCCGAGCTTGTCGCTCTCCTTGGGCAAAATGCCCCTGAGGGGCCGCGAGTGAAGTAACTTGATCAGGGAGGGTATATTGGCTATGACGAGTGTAACGGGAAAGAAGGAGCGAGTGATCTTGATGAAATCAAAGACGTCATCATCCTGCTCTATATCTCCGAATGGTTGACCGAAAGCCAAGTCACTGATGACGTCGAGGGTGAAGAATTGGATCTTTTGGGCGAAGTCGACGGGGCGGTATTGGGTCGAGGTGGAGACATTATTTGGTCTCGATGAGGTGAATGAGGCGGGAGATGTGCTCATCAATGGTGCCGTTCATAGACTCGTTCCCCTTGCCGGAGTACTTGTAAGTTGATTAGCGTTTTCCCCCTCTCCTCCTTTTTGTTCCTCTCCTCGGCAAGAATAGAAACGAAGAGAGGGAGGTAGGTTAAGGGTGAACCTACACTAGCAGCCATCTTGTGACGCGTCCCGTTGTGTCGGGCTTCATCTTGCATGGAGAATAAGTTGTCCTTTCCGGGCTCAAAGTAGAGCGCATTGTACCCTAAATTTAATTGCGTTTCGGCGACAGGGATCGTGGAGACATTTCAATGTTACTGCGAGGGCCGTGAATGTCGAGGAACGAACAGCCATCATGCGGCGTAATACGCCGGGATCATCCGTAGCCAGCTCATTAGGTCCGATGCGAACCAGTGATCCTAGGAAATTTGGTCGCGGTTAGATGGTTTATGAAATAATTCGCCTGCTGTGTCGGTTGCAGGGACGAATCAGTCCTCACCATATCGGCATTTCTCAATGACCTCCTGTATCGCATACGGTTGCCCCCCCTTGAGGGACTCTCTAACATCCACAATTTGGAAAAGGAAGTCCAGAAGGGTCCAGAGATGTAGGAAAACCTCCACCACCAGGAGCGCAGCGTTTCGGTGACAAAGAGCGCGACCAAAATCCTGGCGACGCCAGCAACGGCAGCGGAAAGGAGGAGCCCGGCGAACACGATTAAGGCTGATAATGGCATTGGTACGGTTTAGCTTTTGGAGGGTTCCTTTCTCTATTTGCTTCTTCTCTTATTTTCTTCTCCTTTCTTTTGCAACTTTCGTCTCCCCGTTGAGTTCGCACCATTGGCTACCGAACTTTCTTGGGAACCAGAGATCCAGAAGGCTCAAGAAGAAATGAATGTTTCAGTCTGGCTTATGAAAGAAACAACGCGATTGGCAGGGATAGAGGGCGGGCCACGCGGAGTAATTAGACCAGTGGCCCTGTTCCCGCGTACATGGAAGGGCGGGCGACCAATTGAGTGCCACCGACTAGGACTGTCCGTGGGACGGACAGGACGCGACTCATGTCCATCATCACCAGGGACCCTTGAGCATGGGAGGGCACATCGCTGGCCTGGCCGAATGTGGAAGAGCTGGCTTTGCGTGGAGACCGCCCATGCTCAGCCAGAATAAGTGGTTGGGTGTTTTTGGAGAAAATTGTGCGATGAAAGCTGTGGACAAGACGCGGTGGATATGGATTTCTTGTTCTGCCCACGGTTCCATACCCTATACCTTTGCCGTGGGACCAGGAACCTGTCGGGTGCTTGCAGACTACTGGACAAGAAATCAAGATACCAATTCGCCAATCTACACCAGTCTACGTCGTACTAGACAGCCACTGATAACATTGTTGACACTTCGTTGATCGATGATGGAAAGGCAGAGTAGGGAAGGTGGCATAGGTCTGAAGATTGTATTAATATCAATTGCTCTGGATGATCTCCAACCTTGAAGATTGCTGCGCGACTTGGCCGAACAAGGACATGTATCTGTGTTCCGCAGCAACCGGTATGAAGTAAGATGCACTGGGGTACGCATCATTTATGTCCTTTGGAACTGTATTAACTGTATTGGTGGCTGGCGGGCCGCCCTGGATCCTAAGCCGAATTTCTCGGACGAGCTTTGCCTTAACCTAGTCCCAAGCCTCCTGCAAATAGACTTATCCACGCACATTATTGCCAGCTCTCGGGGTTGACTTTCGTTTCTTTTTACACAGTCATGGAAGCCGGCAGTAGCGAGTCTACTTGTGGGAAGAAATATAGCCTGGGAAATGGGCCGCCAAGACACTTAGCGAACCTATCCTCGGGCTATCAAAGCCACCCATTGCCCACAGTAACACCATCTAGAGACTCTCTATTAGTAATAGGTAGCCCATTTTCGAGAGAGGTGGGAGAGGATGCTTCACTGATTTGACATATCAACAAGGATTCCACATGAGTTTATGGTGTGGTTCGTGTGTCAACGACGGACGGAGAACTTTCCCAGTGACATTCAAGATTACAACCTCCATAGGACTATCCAGTCCCTCACTTGTCGTCCATACCAATGTCGTCCCCGCGGTAGTGCCCATAGAGCCATAACTGCATTAGCAACACTGGACAAGGCTAATTAGGAATGATTATAAATAACCAATCTATTCTTACTACATACAACTCCAGTACAGATTCAAATTTCAAGTTAATCTAGGAGGCTATTTATTCCTAGAGATGGCAATGACACCTTTCACTGGATTACGACAGGAAGATTCTTTGTCCTTGTTTCTCGGGAATGGGGGAAGAATGATGACGGTGATGATCCCATGATTTAGGAGCAACAAAAGAAAGCTTCGGAATGTCCTTCCTTAGTCCTTTGCCCAGAATCACGGCCGCGCAACATGGGCTGAGCGAATCCACTGGATTCTAAACTGTTCCAATATTCTGAAGCAACCCTTGTCAAGGAAGTCACGGTAGATCCCATCCACCTAAGCTCCCCAAACCAAGAGTATAAGCTCATCAACCTGGGCCTCACAAATAGCAAGAGCGCATGCACAAAGAGAGAGATAGCCAAAAAGATAGAGTCCAAGGCCAGCACCAACAGCGGAAATGGGAGTTGCAGCTGTATTCTAATAAGAGGGGAAAAGCGCCCCGAGATATAGGATGATCCTAGATTAGATCCCTTGTTAGTTACATATATCCACAAATTAAGGTACGAACTAAAATTATCCCTACTTACCAGCTTATTGTCCTTGTTTGCCGCCCCGGATCGTGTGCCTTGCGGAGGGCTTTGAGATGACATGTCATAAAGAACAGATCTCGGAGGAGAAAATCCCGATACGCAACAAGGTACCACATGGCCATGGTAGAGGGGGATTGGTCACTGATAGGTTCTCCTAAAAGTTGTGCAGGTTAAATTAGTGAACTAAAAATTGATAGAAAGAAAGAGAGACAGAGAGAGAAAAGGAAAAGGAAATCAGAGAAAGTGGTCTTGTGGAAATGTCTGTGACGATTTCAGGTCAAGTTTTCTTTTGGGATCGTTGGTTACTGATAGATAATGATTGGATGTAGCTTCTCAGAACTTTGCCGCGACAGTCGAGATAGTGTTTCATGTGGTCATCTGCGGACCTTCTTCGGAACCCGTATCGAAACCAAAGTTCTCCTAGAGGTGTTGGGCCCTGTTGCTGCTGCCCCGGACTTGAGATTGCCACAGGGTCAAGTTCGGAGGGGTTGTCTTGTGACCCGGACTCGAGTACCACGGCGAACACGGAGTTAAAATTGTTAGAGCCACTGTCATCTTCGGGGAGAAGAGGTGATTGTTGTCTGATAATCTCTGCCATGGTGAAAATCCTCCTCTCTTTTCTCTGGTGAGGAAAACAGGGGAAATGGGGGAAAGAAGGTCAGGGAAAGCTGGGGAAAGCTGAGGAAGAATTGCTGGGATGAGATGGGAAAAAATGGGGAGAAGTGAATGTTAGGTTGTCGCCTCCTTATGCCCTATGATACGTCCTACATATACCTAATGAAGAGGTAGGCTCCTTCATTGTAATGTGGTAATGCTGGCTGCATAGTACACTCATAGGTTCGAAACATACTACGTTAACGCCTTGCTGTAGAAGTAAGTAGGATGGTGCACTGACTTGTCCTTTGTTAAGAAGACAAAGAACTAAAGAAGAATTAAAGCTGGCCTTGTCGTAAAATCGTGTCTTCTGCCATAGCCCTGCTTGTGGGAGCAGGGAGAAGTAAATTCTTTCAACTCATCAGTTTAGAAGACGATTTGTTTTGAAATCCTGCCTTTCTGTCACTCCAGTGGTTTTGGACAACACAATTGCTCTATCAAATGTACGTTTATAATAAGATGCTAGGTCCCGAGCTGTAAGCCCATGATGTCAGATACAACAGTGATCCCTCTGCCTGCCTACCTTGACACCTTTATTCAAACATTTCCGATCTAAATCACTACAATTCTTCCATTTCAAGAGATCTAAGGGTTTCTTTACACTTTTCACTGAGCTGAGATGGGCACCCCCCACTTTCAATGTTACCTTGATGGGATGAGCGCCAACACATTCCTCCCACCGTCGGTCAGCCTTCGTCTTCGAGTTTGGCATGTCGACAACACACGGGGATGGTGTCCAGAATCTAACCGTGGCCTTGCATCCGAATTCCAATCGGAAGGCCTTGAATATTGGTTTGTGGAGCCAGTACTTTCCCGGCAATCTAACGAAGCGAGCTGTTGGGACACATATATCCCTGTGGAGGTATGTATTATTTGAAACATACCTTATCCAAGCGCTCCCCCTAGCCGACTGGTGTCTTATATTAAGATGTATAGTCTAGGGTGGTGAAGAGGCATAGGAAGGTATTAATATTGTTCTCTAGATTGAGTTGAAGTACAAATTTGCGACAAAAGACACAAACAACTTTGAGGACACCATTGACATCTTGATTTCGAGCGCCTTTGAGGTCTTCCAGTGATGTCGGTGCTTGGAGCTGTTTTTGCAGCCATCGTAGGCTCGCACAGGTGGCACAAGGCCTCTCAAAAGTTGGAAGCGGTCAAAAATGGTGAGTATTACTCAGGTCCCTCCTCACCGAGTGTTTCTTCCACTAACATGGAATTCTTTTTTTAGTGGAAAACGCGCTCTCGGAGGTCGCGGAGAGGTTTAAAGGGGCCCAGGCTGCGGCCGTCAACCTGTACTGCTCCCGAGTCCACCAGGTACCTCTAGAATCCATGGGTCGAGACAGAAGGGCTGAGATCTACTCAAAGTTCGGCGTCCACGGCAGCAGCCTAAAATTGTCAGGGTCCGAAGAGAAATCGATGAGATTCTCACTCGAGAGGTGGGCCGAGAAAATGAGCGAGCTGTTCGATAGTATTGACAAAATGCTGAAGGGTGGCCAAATCAAGGTGGTGCCAATCGGAAAGTCCGAGGATGAAGAGGAGGCCCTTGATCATCATTGACCTGGTGAGGCGATGGTCTAAGGTAGAGGAAGTGGGTCGTTTTATCTAGCTAGGCGTAGTACTTCTTACTTTCGGGAGCTGCATCCTTCCATCAGTGGACCGTAGCTGTATTTTTAGTCTTGTTGATCGCCCAGCATGATTTCAAAGCTCTCAACTCTTCGGACTGAGTTCAACGTGCTTCCCTTTCCCAGCTTGCGTTCGTTTCAGGCCCCAGTTTCAAATAACAATTCGAGATGGGTCGGAACTTGTGGAGCAATTACTAGAGAAAGGTTTTTAATTTTCGCAACATTCATTCAGCTCGAACAATTGTGACCATTCGGAAGGGCAATAGCTTGCTTGGAGGACGGAATCCCCGAGTTTGTAACAAGGAGAGCCTGATTTTGTACTCTGTACAGGCAGTGGGGCCTGCAACAAGCCAGCTCGATCTGCCCAGGACTTTGAAGTTTCCACCCTCTTGGACGCACGACAAACATTGAGCTAATGTTCAACCCGTCAGTACCACCATCGTCTATAGATATGCCATTGCTTCTTACATTTAAGCCATATTGATCGAATGTCATGATCTGTTGTTTTCGTCCTAGAGATCGATGTATTATTTGCATCCTAGAAAACCATACGGGATGCCTCATATTGAAACATGTTGATATCATCCGATTTCATATCCAGGGGCATCATGACCTATAGCTCAACGTTGATGCCTTCAGCAGCAATAGCCCTGTTCACACCATCCAACGCCCTCACCTTTTGAGCCAGCCTCGCATAATTCGGATACTTTTCCTTGCTCTCGGGCTTCAGATCATACCACCACCACCACAGCACAAACAAGTGAAAGTCTACGACAGTCAACGCCTCTCCCACCGCAAATTCCTTCCCTTCCAGCTTTCCCTCAATCGTGGCGGAGGCCTTCGTAAGGACTTCCTCCCCGCGGCGCCGGATATTTTGCATGGTTTCGGCGTTGGGGTCATCCGCAAACCGCCCGGGTCTCCGGAACGCTCCAAAGCCATTGCTGTGCACGGTGCCCGACAGCCAAGCCAGCCACTCGACAACTTTTGCGCGGGAAATGTTGTCTGTGCCCAACAGGCCCAGGTCTTGCGGTGCGATGGATCCGATGTACGTCATCACGGCGGGCATCTCCGTGATGACGACGGCGTCAGGGCCTTCACCTAGAACGAGGGTAGGAACGAATCCCTTGGGGTTGATTTTCAGGAATTGGTCGTGGGGAAGACTGCCGTCGGCGGCTTCGTAGCGGCTATAAGTGGAATTGCCATTGGCAGCCTGCTTCATAAGAACAATTTTGTAGTCGAGACCGACGTGAGCAAGGACGCTGTGAGGGGCGAGGGAGCAGGCCCCCGGTTTGAGGTAAAGGGTGAGAGGCTGCGGTGCTGCCATTGCGGGAAATATTGGTCAAGAGTATTGAGAGAATGGGCTCTGCGTAGGATTAAGATGGCATTTGCGTTGGGCTTTCTGACGTGTGGGCAGAGAGAAAGGCTGTGCTGTATCGTCCGAAGGCACCTTGGGATGTGCTCCTCCTCCATCTTTAAGACCCAAATTAGTGACCGAGTTCAGTGAGTCAGGACTCGAACACAGGTGGATTTGTCAGCCAGGTTTGAGTTTCAGTTGTAACTGGTCGTTTTCTCCTCACTCTTCAGTCAACGACGCCCTTTTAACATCGGCGGAAGCACATTTGGCCAATGGTGATTTCTAAGATTCTAAATATGGAAACCCGTTTGTGATTATGCTAGAATATGTCGCCATTGTCTGCTCCTAGCTCAGTATCCCAGCTAGGTTTGCGAGGATGGCGTGGTGAGAATGGCAAAGCTGAGTGTTGGCTACTTCATATCTCCTCATACTTCTGAGAAGTTGTCGGTGGCTTTCGATCCTGGAATCTCCCTCCTTCCGTTCCAATGCCGGCCTCATCGACTGTGGAGCAACAACATCCAAACTTCTCCCCTGCCGTCGAGTCGGCCAAATTCAAATCGCCGAGTGTCTAGGTTTATCGAGATGCTTACATACCCTCAGCAACTACAACCAATCGTTTCTGATCTAAACGGATGGACTTTCTCCATCACAATAATCCCTCAACATATGTTCGTTGCTCGAACTTGAGCAGTGATAAATTATGTTCTAATTGTGCATCAATATGGTTAGGCAGCGTAAGGAACCACGACTTGCCTCGGACGGCATGGTTTGTTCTTGTGCAAGAGGGTTGGTGAGATGTCAGAGGCCTTCATTTCCACGATCCGTTTATTGAGCATTCTAATCCTACTCTTTCTGCAAGCTTAGTCGAAACTTGAGACTCAATTGGTCGACCGGGGTATTTCCTCTCGCTGATAGAGGACTAGTCGACAATTCTGTTTTCCTCTCCCTGTGAGGTTTCATCCTCATTTTCGTGGCTCGCATCATGCATTCGGCAGCCCTCGGCCATCTCGCAATACCCAGAGACTTCAGCCTTCAACCTCGACCAAAGCGCTGCTCCTTTAGCTGGACCAAATCCTGGGTCTTCAAGAACTACGAGCTCAGCACTACCGCCGGCGCTGCCAACGAGCTTCTTGTGCTCCGGATCAGCCCCAGGTAGAAAATCCGGAAGTTCAGCCGCGATGTCCTTCACTATCGACAATAACTCGGGGCTGTCCGCTGCCTCACCGGAAACGAGAACGATGGGCCTGATAGTGTAGAAATACCGACGAGGGTTTATCCAGTCTTTGAATTGGGCCACACGGGTGTGTAATCGGTTACGAAGATGAAGCCAAAACTTCTCTGATGACTGGTCCTGGATGCTATCGAAGCCTAGACCTGGGTCTATGGACCCGCCGATCTCGTGCGGTTGTTTGTAGAAGCAACCTGCTTGGATGAAAGTAGTATAAAGTGACTGGTTTGTGAAGCTAATTTGAATGTGAGGAAGCCACCTTGAGTATCAGCCGCGATAATCGACATGAAATGGTGAGGAGGGGTAATAATATGACACTCACCTAATATAGTAGATATAGTCGCTGATGTCGGGAACAGCTTCGAAATCATAACGCCCATACGGCTGGCACAACCACCTTCCGCTTGCCGCCAGCGCAGCCCTAACCTCACCAAGATATACTAGGTCCTCAGAATCTAGAGCCCAAGGACTCAGGCCATTTACCCAAAGCGCATTGTTGATATCGGAGTCCCAGTGGTTGTGGTCTTTCCAGAAAGTTTGCCATGGCGCTGTGACCGAGACTTCGTGCCCGCCAATGCCCGCTCCCAGAGTTGCCTCGGATGCCTTCTTGAGTTGAGATACCATCTTAGCTAGGATGGCAACGTCGGTGGGACGGCCAATGCCGAAAACATCCTGGGGAACGAGCCCGATGCATTGGGTGTCCCTAGGTTCTCGCGAAGGCCGTTGCTTTATCAGGCGAGCCATCATGTCAACATAGTCAGGGTTTCCAGGGACTTTTCCAAGGTTTACAGTTGTCCCGTTATCAAGATAATTCACGGCCGCCCTGGATAATTTAGCTCTAGTCAGCTGCACTCAACACAAAGGCGACTGACTTACCCATAGGATTGTCCTAGGTGAAAGCCTAACGCGGGCATCTGGCGAGTGGACTCTGGGACACAGCTATGACAGGCCGCAGGACGCAGTGACATGACCATGTGAGGCCACAGAAGTGTACATGCCAAAAGTGTGGCCAAGATCCAAGAGGTTCTAGGATTTGTACGTTCCATTATATCAAACATTTGGAGAAAGGATGGGGTGTTGGGGTGCGACAGTGCGTTGCAAAGGTATCATTGATCTTGATTCTTGACTCTCGAGGTATCTCAAGAGGATGAATGGGTCTCACAGCAGCTTTCGACTCCCCGTGAAAGAGAAAGAGAATAAATGGGAAAATAATATCCGCAACGATGCATCTTGACATGTGGCAAAATTGCGGATAGCTCGTTTGACGATCCGGCCGAAGGTTCGAGACGCTTTCTCAATGCAGTCCCGGAATTAATGGACGCCCATTCATAACAATTGAAATGATCCAACCCGCCTAGAGCAATAGAGCCAGTCTAGTATTATATTATGTAGCCACTTCCAATTGCTTCATCTCTGGTGGTTGAATGGCATTGGTCCGCTGAATTCATCCGGAGTCGGAGCTGCTTCAGGTGATGCCAGACATTGAGCGGAAGCTTGACGGCTGAATGTTCCTTGTTATGGCCGAACCGGGACACGAACGTTTTGATGAATTTTTGGCAAATGGATAATGCGATAATAACAATTCGAAAATACGACAAGGCATTGCGTATTACAAAAGGACCAAATGCAACTAGCAATCCACGTTAGGCAGCAGTTTAAGGAACGGCCAGGTTAGGAAGGAGGTTTCTCCGACCCTCTACGAAGTAACAAGGAGCTCATTCGTCAGGTTGTGAGTCTATAGCGAAGGCACAGAATCTAAATTCCGTTTAAAACAATTTTCGTGCACTAGCACAACATTGAAACGGAAGGATGAGACGCACATAAGACCCAAGGTTTCGCTGATGGTCCACTCTTCTTCCAATTCTCAAATGTTTTGTCGATATGCGCGACGTGATTTTGTCGATATGCGCGACGTGATGAGCGGAAGGTAGTTCAATTGGCAAAATTACAGACGACCTGGTGTCGTATTGCTAATTTGCCTGTCATTTTTGAGGGTTTCACGCCCAATCGCTCCTCGTGGTCTGGCCAACACCGCCCAACGACGAAATGACACGGAACACCGACCCGGAGGCTGAACCGCTCCTTGATCGTGCGCCGCAAGGGGCAGCATCCGTGAAGACTCGATCCCGGTCTGCCAAGGTTATTCGCCATGTCTCAACTTGGTCCACACTCTATCTCTGCGGCTTGTTCGCCTTTCTCATCGACTACCCTATTTTCATGAGTGATGCCGCTAAGATCCGAATGCTGGAGCTGGGTCTGTGTCGAGACTACTACCGGCTAGCTGACGCGAGCGTGATCGGGGGTGATGGCAACATCCCCGAGGAGTTGTGCAAAGTGAAACCCGTCCAGAGTTCCTTGGCGAGGTTACGCGGGTTCCTCCAGATGCTTGAGTATCTAATAAGTATGGCCGATCATGAGAGGAAAAAAGAGCTTGGTTGAAGCATAAACGTTAACTCTTTGAATAGGCATCATTCTAGCAGTGCCATTCGGGATTCTCGCAGATAAATGGGGCCGGAAGACTATCTCCGCGGTTGGCATTATAGGAGCTATCCTCGGCAATGCTTGGTACTTTACAACCCTGTACTTTTACGAAGTCTTTCCAACCCCGGCGGTCTACGCAGCTCCGGTCTTTGTGCTCATCGGCGCCGGCCCTGTGGTAATCCCAGCCATGATCTTGGCTATTATTGCACATGTGAGCCCTAAGAAAGTCAGGTAAGCATAAATTGGAAGTTTAGCGTCCTTTTCTTGCCCTCTCTCTTCTTGTTGTTTCTACGCGTCACCCGCGCCATCTTGGTCCTTGAATTAACTTGATAATCTACTCCTCTACTCATATAGGACACCGGCCATCTTTTACTGCAATGTCGGTATCATGTCCTCCGAGTTGATAGCTCCGCCCCTCGGGTCTTTTTTAACGGGGCGCATCGGACCGCACTTTACCTTTCTAGTTGGAATCCCCCTCTTCACTTTTAGTCTTGTTGTGCTCTACTTCATTCGCGACGAGGAGCCAAAATATACCGGCCATTCCAACTTGGAGGACTGCGAGAGCACGTGCCTCAGCCCTGAATCTGATGACACCTCTTCGGGCCACGAGGACAGCTACGAAACCTCACTTGATGGCGGGATATCAGGAAAGAGAAAAGGTGCCTTAGCTGATGCGCTTCGTTTCGTGAGGGAAGACGTTGGTGCATTGCTGGTCCGCGCAGGTGTTCTTGCCGGGTTGGCGTCCCTTGCAGTCCATCGAGTGGCTCGACCATTGCTGGAGTTGACATTGCAATACATGTCTGTTCGGTTCGGCTGGCCCCTGAGAAATGTAAGTGTCTTAAGTATCTATTCAATGCTGGAATAAGCTGCTAACTCACTCCCAGGCAAATCTGTTGATCTCGGTCCAGGCCGGTGTGCAGATACCCATCTTTCTCTTCGTCATGCCTCTAATATACCAATTCCTTCTTCTGCGTTCAAAGGGTGACACGCTCCTTGCAAACCTTACACAGGCGAAATTTTGCCTTGCATTCCTCCTAGCCGGAACCTTTGGCATGGTTTGGTCCCCTCTTGCACCTGCATTTATTACTTGTAAGGCATCAATACGAACCATACACCATCAGCCATGCCATCAACTAACGTTTCCACGTAGTCTTCATCGTATATACTTTTGGCAACGGCTTCTCCGCTATCATGAGATCCCTCTTGACGTCCTTCGTACCCCAAAGCCATTTCGCTCTCCTTTTCACGACCATGGCTCTGTTCGAAGGGGTCATAAGCCTTGTTGCGCCTCTGTTATTCGGTCTCTCGTTTTCGTTCGGCATTGAAAAGGGGGGTGTTGCTATTGCTTTGCCGTACTTTGTCGCTTTCGTATTGTATTGCGTAGCGAGCGTGGGTGTGTGGACTATCAAGAAGTCACAGACAAGGGAAGATCCAGATATACTGGACTGAGACTTCCATTGGAGACAACTTCACGAGGTATTCCACCTGGCCGTTACCACGAGGTCATCCGCTGGGTCATTGACTGGATTCTTCTATATTTCCAAGGGGGCTACGATCTGTCAATGGGATTAAGGGGCTTAACAGTTTGCCTGCTTCCCAAGTCCCTAGGCACTCCAAGTCAAAGCCCTACGAGGATGGGTCGATCTAGATAGGGCTACCATTATTAAGATGGTGTCAATGAATCACCTACACCACCACAACCTCAGCGTGTCGATTGGCGAGGAATTCAGCTATCGACCAACGAACGACTAAAAATATAGAACGACATGGCGGTCTGAGAGCGGGAGAATCTGAGGAGGAAAAAAACCGGGGCACTTTCGCAGTAACATGCATAGTCCGAAAGTGTACACACAATCGAGTACTCAGTATCGCACATATAACAATCGCAGTTCGGGCTTCTGTGACACTGATTCCTCCTCAAATATGCCTGGAGCATACGTTTTCAATTCTTTTAGTCAACCTCTACGAATCATATCGGGTCAAGCTAGCTTGATGCAGTGAGGAAACGCTCGAACGTCAGGAACATTCATGAAAAGGACCCTGGCGTCTCGTCCAACCTGCCAATGATACAACGCCAATTTCCTTCAGGGAGTAGTATCTCAAGGGCCGAATTACCCTAGCAAGAAGTTGGTATCCTTCTTAAGTTCATCAAAGAGACAGCATTATCACCTAGAAAAGGTAGGACTCCCTCTCCAACTATCTGGGGTTTGAAGCAGAAGATGATACCATGATGATACTATGCCCGAACCCAGCCCATGGTAGCCGGGCTTATGTCACAAATACCAGCCGACGAGGATTCTCCTAACCCTCGGAGAATTCCGTGTGTATGGGAGAGCCCTGACCAATCTGGGCATGCCCTTGGGGAGAGTATATCAACCCCGCGAGCCCATAAACTTTGGCCAAGCAATGGATCCGTTCCGAAGTACTCTTCACCGCATCATTGATCGATCATAGCTAACCCTCCCATCTTCATCACATGACGATTTCCCTATACCATGGGTTCCTCCTCTTGGCTCGTTTAGCCGTGGCAAATATTCCTTCCTCCACGTCGCTAGTGCACTCTCCATCTTGACTCCGCCTCAGATCCCCACGGTCAGAGCGGATCTAGCAGATTGCCCGCATCGCCACTAGGCGACTTCCATCCCTGGCCGAATCCAAACTTGGGCAGATGTCGCTAGTGGCGCCTGAACCATTGAATTATAATTGGCCTGATTCTAGTCTTGTTCGGCTGCTGTTGTCTTGGCCCCTCGATGAGATCACATCATCCGGGACAGACCGTAACATTGACGGCGGAAACGCCGAAAGACGACGGGTATTTAAGATGTCGCCAGCGCCCATTTGAAGATTAAACGCCATGCTTCCAGGCACCGAAGACATTGACCACTCCCATCAACGTCATACGCCATACATCAGAACTATTGTCCACCTATTTCATCCCTCGACAAATATAAATCAATTGAATATTTCCCGAGGCTCAATTCCAACCACACCAACCACACTACACTACGAGAAGCGCCTGTCTCCTAGAATAGAACACAATGTGTTTGCCATCGCCAAGGAGGAGAACAGTCGTTTATGCTGACCCTTGGGGCAGACCAGCAGCACGACCAGTCATGCGCCCGATGCCTCCGCCTGTAGTAGTCATGGGGCCACCAATGGGTATGGGACGGATGGGTGGTCGGCCGTGCGGGCCCGGCCCTGGTCCCCGCCATCATGGTGGTGGTGGTCGATACTATGGTGGGGGTCCGGGCAGGCGGTGTTAATGGGAACAATTCATGCGGGAGGAAGGGGCTGGAAAGGGGAGGAAGGGGGGAG